>VYXD01006830.1:4240358-4265358 GCA_013397195.1 Hylia prasina
CCCGTGCCTGTCTCTGCGTGTTTCCAGCCGGAGAGCAGGTCCAGCCAAGCGCCCATCGCATTAAAACTGCCTTTCCATATTCATATGCCCTATTTTTCACAAGTCGCTTCTATTAATGGAAGCGCACAAACGCCCGTCCTTAAAATTTGCGGATTTCAAAGGAACGAAAGTGAGGAAGTTTGCGCTGGCAGCGATGGATGCGGGGCGNTCTGAAATTTGTTGGAGGTCTTGCTCCCTTAAAACAAGCATCTTCCATGAATCTTTAGTATATGAACAGAGAACTGTACCTAGTTCTGGGAAAGGTTGGCTAGAAGTAAACTAAACATCTGGGATACCCCTTAATTATTCTTGGTTGGTGTCTTTAGTTTGACCTGTAGGGATGCAAGGGTGTCAAAGTGATGAATTTTAAGATGTTGGGCTGTGAAGACGTGCAGCTGCAAGACTGATGGGTTTAGGAAGGGAATGGTAACAAGGTTAGCTGCATGTGAAGTGTGAATTGAGATTTTTGCAAAGAGACTGTGATTGCAGATGGGCATAATGTTGTACCCTTGCATGAAATCTTGCTATTATTGTATAATGGTCAGACAGAGTGTGAAATGACTTATTACTTTACTTTTATTCTTTAATGAAGTTGGGTAGGGAAGGAGAACTACCAGGAAATCGATAGTGGTGTGCACAAAAACTATATGACAGGTGCTGATACATTAAATATTTATTTAGCTTTTTGTCACAAACTCCCTCCCAATTTTCTGCTATTTCAGAAAGCAAACAAAAATACAACCAGTGGATCTAAACAGTAAAGAAGATGTGCACAATGAGAGTAATATTTTCTTTTTCATCCTCCCTTTCTGCAGTATGCATGAAGTGGTATCTCTGTGGTAGCGCAGTGTATGCATCATGTATGTAAAATATGAGACAGATACATAGATAAAGGCAGAGCACTGATGGTTTCAAGGTAAATTTCCAGCTGTTTGACATGCATCTCTCTCCTAAACCTTGCAGCAGGCATGCAGAGATTTGTACACTGTTACACTCCCGTGTAAATTCAAGTGGCCTTTTCTCCAGCTTGACATGCATGTGCAAATGTCTCTCACTTTTTTCCAGACAAAGCACAGGGGTCCTTGTGGGTGGTATCATTCTAAAAACATGCAGGACAACATCTGCCTCTGAATTTGCACAGCAGTGTGTGGGTACATCTGGGCACCTGGGCTGGGTGGGCAGCTTAGCCAACATCTGATGACTTGTTTCACACGTGATTAGGGTAAAACACCTATTACCAGAATTTGGTTCAAATGTTCAGTTGCTCTGGTCTTGATAAGTACGGAGTGAGAAAAAGGAACTGGTGCTGCTCTCTCAGGATAACGTCCTTAAAAAGAAATTTTCCCAGGTCATTAACCTCAGGATGTCACTACTGAGAACAGTTTGGCAAATCCTGAGCTTAGTGGGTTGTCTCAGAGAGCAGCTTCATCTCACCGTTTGAATACACATAGTAAAGGTGCAGCTTCTTGTATGCCTTCCCCTGTGGAAGGATGCAGCCCATGGCTCAAAGACTTTCTCAGCCAACACTTCTCCTGCAATTCCCTCCCCAGACTTCGTCCCCAGATTCAGCACAACCCTTTTCTAACAGTCTGTCTGTGAGTTTTTGCCCTATATTATCTATGGAGTCTGGCACTTCTTCCTGAGGTCAGGAAGAACAGGTAAAATGAAGCAAGCTTGGGAATAATTGTCTACCTCTTCTGCATTAGCATATGGGGTAATAATGCTGGCAGAATTGTGTGAAACACGAAATATATCTGAGGCCTCATCTTTGTCCTTACCATAGTCTTTCAGATTTCCTTTTCATATTCTTGCCTTAACATCTGAACAAGTACAGTGCTTCAGGCTTGAAGTTTGTTTCTGTTGAGTTACACCCTGTTGCAGGGTTTGTTTAAAGCAGGACTTGATGCAACACTGTCCATGGAAGCAGCAAAAACGCACAGAGGGGCACAAACGGTCCTTTCATGACACAAAAGGGCTTGGACTAGATCCCTGTCAGATTTATAGCCCAATAGACTAGCAGGAATGTTGTAGCTTTAAATACTTTGGATTCATTCTGTGAAGATATAACAAGAAGAATTCCTGAAAGATTTAAGGACTGCCTGGTAAAAATGATGACACAGTGCCTGAGAACATGGAGGGGTGGGACGTCACAGCACACACTGCTACTCCAGAACTGTAAAAAGAACAGGCAGTTTCCCTCCAACTGGTGCTTTAAAGCAGGAAAGAGCAATATGGAAATTGAGGACTGTAAAAATCCTGTTTTGGGGATTTGCCGCTGGTAATTTGGCTGGATCCTGTGGGTTCAAGCACCATCACTATCCCTATACTAAAAGAATGTATTTTTTCTGGACTAGAAGTTCTGAAATAAGGTTGGATTAATATTTCTTCAGAAGCATGATGAGGTCTGTGGAAAAAGCAGTAAAGCATGTGTCTCCAATGGAGATCCAGTATAGGCAGTGAGAGCTCAATCCATATTGTATCACGTGAGTCTAAAAACTAGTGAACTTTTCTGCCTAAACTGTGGGAGGCAAGGTAAGCACACTGGCAGCTTTTTATTTATTTGACTCACCGGCAGTCTTTCTTCCCCCTTTACTTTCCTCCTTTTCTCCTTTCTCTCTTTCTCTTTCCTTCTCTCTCCACCTCAGTCTGTTTTGCCAAGCACTAAGCAGCATGCCTTGGGAATCCTTCTCACCTTTCCTGGCCACTGGTGGTGGCCACAGGCAGCCTGCTTTAACCAGCACGTTGGTGTGTGGCTCGGGTACTGCAGCACAGTGTGTGTAGCAAAGCTGTGCCTCTTCCATGGAGACTAAGCTCATTACAGTACAGTACTCTAAAGCAAGCTTAACTTCCCCAGTCTTGGGTGTTGTATCCCAAATCTACTGCAGAGCATGGACACCCCTATTAGCACTTACAATGCACTGTTGACATTTCTCTGGGCCAGCCCAACAGGAATAATTAGATGTGATATCTAACACAAAGTCATTTTTTTTTTCCCAGCAGAGGGTACACTGCAAAATGAAAGCAACATCTACTGCAACAGCACTTGGCCAGATTTGGCTCTTACATGCAGTGTTATGTCTGCAGTGTAACTCAGCTGGCTTCTCCAGCCCTTCACTGCCTGTGCCCTGCCTGACTGCTGTCAGTCTGACCTGCTGGGATTAGTGCTGGGCCTAAAGCTCTGGATGGGCTGCACAAGAAAGCTGTCTTACACAGCACAGGCTCAGGAGAGCTGCCGTGCAGCACCCTACAGGAATCTTCCCATTAGGAGATGCAGCATGGGTGGAAACTTGCTCAGCATAAGATCTTATGTTGGAAATGTTGGCAGGTGAGTGTGAGGCTGGTCCCACTTTAGTTTCAAGCTCCTATCCCACTGCACAGAGGTGGAAAGGCTGGGTTAGAGACTAGGCCAAGTGTTACTGACTGAACATTGTTCTTGGCAGTGGTTTGCAAGTTTGGGTTTATCATAAATCCCACAGCAGCAAGCCAGCAAGCCTATGGAAAAATATATATGACAGTAAATAGGAAAGAGCTCTCTGCTGCAATGCAGCAGGCTGTCCTCTGACACTGCTAATTGCAGCCACACATTCGAAATATAAGTGTATATAGTGAATATTCCTACTTGGGTTTGCTACCATTGCTTGCCTACTTTCATGCATTGCAAACAGAAACTTGGAAAGGACTTGGCAGAGTGAAGAGGATATAAAAATGATAATTTTTCATGTAATAGAGATCACATAGAGATTTCCTTTGTAGTTCACAGCATTTCCATTCCAAGATGCTTGGAGAATTGAAGCATACAAATAGAGAAAATCTGCAAAGTGTTGTCAGGTATTATTTATGTATTATTATTTTTGTTGGAAAAGGCATGTAAATATAAAGAATTAGAAAACGGAGCTACTAAAATAAATTATAGTGGAACCCACAATAAATCTAACATGAGAATAAAAGTATAATGAGAACATATTTTCTTCAGCATAAATACAAATCCTGTCTGCATGCTAAAGCCCTATTAATTGGATACTTACTACAGGAATAAATCTTTAAATGTGTAAAAAAATCTTTCTGCTCTGTGATGAAATATAAATATCACCAGATTTATTAAAGAAAAAATTCTGCTAAATGACTACTTCTCTTACATACTAATTTATGCTTATGCTGCATCTGAAAGAACTCATCCTGATGTGAATATCAGCTAAATGAATGAAGCTGTAAAAGAAAAAAGGTTTAATGTGTGTGACGAGAAGTTGCTTATATCTGGCACGGCAGATTTCAATGAAGTTTTATATTATGAAGTAGAGGAAAGGTGATAGTCTCTTAAGAGACATAATACTTATCCCATGAGTGACATAATAGTTCATAACTCACCAGAGAACAAGGCTCAAGTGAGTCATATATATTTTATGGCACAATTGGGATTAATACCGCACTTCAGAAAGGAATGCATAACCTATTCTATTTATATGGAGAGGTGGTTTAAAATTCACCCTCTTCCCTCAGCCTTTCTCCTACCCTTTGGGATCAAAGTACAAGGCAGGGACTTGAAAAGAATGGGTGAGGATGTTGGATGAGAAAGAGATAATGTATCAAGGAACTGCTACAGCACTTTCCTCATTTCCAGGAGTTGCCCAGGCATGGCATTTGAAAATGCTGATTTCTAGTGATGGCTGCCCAGAGACCCAGAGGAAGAGGCTAGTCCTTGCACTGTAGGGTTTTTTTATTGGCTGAAGGTGGTGTTTTGGTGGGAAGGCAGGAGATGCTGGCTTCAGTCTTTGCTTGCATCCTACAGTGGAATCCAGTTGCCCCAAATTTCTTCTGCAATGTGACTGTCTTGTCACTGTCCTCATAAGGGTGTATTTGTCAGGATGCAGTGCAGGGAAAGGGGCATCCCAGGGGGATGCACACCTCACTTTTGCCTGTAAAAAAGTCAACCCTTTGGGGTATCTACTCCTTTTCTATATGTCACAAATGGGATGTTCAAAGACAATAGATGTGGTGTTAAAAATTTGTCTTGGGAAAAATCCCATGTTTCACTCCATTGAAGGATTATAGTAGTCTTTTGGATGGTTTCCTGAAATGTGGCCTAGAGCAGAAGTGTTAAACACAAATTTGTTACATTCCAAAGACAAAGCGTCTTTTAAATTGTATCTAAAGAGCACAAGCATAATTCTCCTCATCAGCAAAATTGCTGGGAAAAACAAAAGCTGCTGAAGGTCTGGAGGCAACATGTGGCCATTTTGAAAAAATTCCTTTACCTGTGCTGGGGCATGATAGTGGAAGTCAAGGTGTCACTGGGAACCAAGCTGCCTTTGCCCCAGAGGACTCTTAGTGTTTCTGATAAGACCTCACTTATGCTCCTTCCATGCCAAGGTCCACCTCTGGTCAGTGGTCTCACCTATAAGATATTAAGACAAGCCAGCCAAGGACAAGAGATTTAACAGGAAAACCCATCCTGTCCTCCCTGTTTGTGAAGAGACTTTTTCAGGCAGAGTGAGATAAAACAGGATGAAGGTATCTAAGTGCTGGAAGGAAGGATGTAATTTGGGGCAACATTGCAGAGATGCATGGGGAGGTTTGCTTGGAAAGGGGTTTGCTCTCAGCTGTTTCCTGTTGCTGAGGGGCCCTGGTCTAGCTGGGAGGATCAAGCCAGGCTTGCAGTATGGGGCTCTGCTGGCAGGATATGTCTCAGGTCAAAATGAGCTGAAATGGGGAACACTGCCACCTTCATGGACCCATCAGGTCCAAGGAGAAATCCAGGGCTCCTTATGTGGGATGTCATGTTTGTTTACATTGAGGTCTGTCTCCTGTATTTTTAACCTACTGGTTACCCATATTTCTGTCTGCCTGTAAGGAGGGATGGAGTGAGCAAGCATGTCCAAGGCAGCCCGAGATGCCCTCCTGGCACCAGTGGTGGAGAGAGCTGGAAAGCAGCAGCAGCACTTTTGGGACATGGGAAAACAGTCTGAGGGGATCTGAGACTCCTCCAGTGTCCTCTCTTTGTTTTTTTCCCCCTTCTTTATGTAATAAAGGGCTTGTGATTGGCTCCAGGTTCCCCAGGACTGCATTTTTATTTCCTTGATGAGGTCATAGCAGAAGATATAAGGTGTTACCTGCCCTGTTACAAAGATCTCAGTGAACAAATGACTCCTGCCTTCCATCACCTCTGGGGAGGAGCACAGGCACCCAAGGAGTTGGGTTTTCCCTCAGCACTGTGGGCCTTCCCTTGTCCTTGGGTTGGCAGCTTGTACAGATGTACACATCAGAAAGACCAAGAGTTAAATCTACTGCTTTTCATGGGGGGTTAAAAGGTCTCATTGCTTCTTTTACTGCTCTCACTTCCACATAAAATAATGGACTCAGGAATAACAAGTATAGTAAGTATTGGCAATATAAGTATTGGCATTATTGAGGCATCTCTTTCTTTGCTAGCTCTCCTGGCAAAGCACAGGGAGTTTGTGAGCTTTTTTAAACTAGCGTGGAGGGGCTAATTCACTAGAATTTGAATCTCTGATGAAAATCTTATAGTAGCAGCAGTAGGTCTTAAAAGGAACTTAAAAAATATTTCCTTCATGATCCTGCACACAAACAATGGTCAATAATATTTCAAAGGTCTGTCTTTGTTTGAGTTACCAGTATTGAAGTGGGATCTTCTGTAATAAACTACTACTGTGTGTATAATAGTGATATGCTTAAATGATAGATAAGCACCATTTTCCAAGTACTCTTAGCAGAAAGCACTTTATACCACATGGTTGTTTTATTGTGCACATTACTGTGATTGTTACAAACCCTTGCCAATGAATGACAAATTTACATACACATCATGTCAGCCGGCAATATTTTGCAGCCTTAATTGCTTTAGCTTCAGGCATTCTGTGTCGAAATAGAGTGTTTTACGTCCTGCAAGTTGCTCTGTTTCTTTGCAACAGTTAAATTATTCTGTAATTTGCCTGTTTTCCTTCTAATGCATTGTCCATTAAGTCACTTAATAATTTATGATGTAAAAATGTATGATGCAACCTTAAACAGCATTTAAAACTGTCTTGAGGTGTTTCAGTTTCTATGGCAAATAGGCTGAAAATCTTGAAACACATTTGCTCAAAACATTTTTCTGATAGTTTTTGCCTGCTGTAAGAACAACTTTATCCATATTAATCTGGCCAAGTTTGGCTGGTGAAGTCCAAGACTGAATTCCTGAGAAGAGCAGCCGGTGCAGAGAGGAGGTGCAGCGCGATGAACTGTCAGCAGATCCTGTGGGGGCAGGAGCCAGCTTTGGAGCTGATGCTGAAGTGTTTCTGTACACTCATCATCCCTTACTTGTGTGAATACCCTTTAATTGTGGAATGGCCCTGTGACAGCAGTGTGCAAGTAAAGTCTGTAGGACTGGGTTTTCATGTGTTGCAGAAGCCTTTAATGTTTGCCACTGAGCTCCCAGTGAGAGGAGAGGCAACCAGGAATTGTAAGTAAACTGTGAATGAAAAAGAACTTTCTATTCAGCCACTTCTACCCTTCCACCACCCTGATCTGCTGTGTGTTTATAATGCAGTCTCCAAGGGCTTTATAACAAAAACTAGTGTCCAACCCACATGGCTAATCAAAATTAATATGAACACATAGTATTCTGCCAGTCAAAATCTGGCGTGAAGGAGAGTGCTCCACTTGGTGCCCAGATGGCCAACTTTCTCCTTTGGGTAAGTTGCTTCTAGAAAAGCTCTCAGGACAGAGAGTTCTGAGCAGTTGCCATACTTTATCTTGT
This sequence comes from Hylia prasina, assembly GCA_013397195.1. Taxonomy (NCBI): domain Eukaryota; kingdom Metazoa; phylum Chordata; class Aves; order Passeriformes; family Sylviidae; genus Hylia; species Hylia prasina. The sequence goes on from VYXD01006830.1 coordinate 4,248,151, forward strand.
ATGTTAGGGATGGAGGAACTGGAAGTGATTTCCAGGTGTGCAACTAGGAAGGCTTGCATATTGAAGGTGTTTTAACTAAACACTTAAATTTTTTCTTGCAGAAAAAGAAAGGCACAGAGGGGACAAGCCCATCTAGTGCCCAGGCACAGAGGAAAGCTAATCTGGACTAATTTAACATATTTGCATATGAAGTGAGTAATATAGATCTGTCTTCTTTTCTTGTGATGTGAAATAATTATGGTCTTTTTCCCATGCAATTTGTGAGGAGAAATCACTCTGACAGAAAAGGTTTTTAGCTACCTGAACTTCGCTGGCACAGTTCTTTGCTATGCTGCTGCAAATATGGTTTTAGACCCTCAAGAGTTGCAATACTCTGATATAACCATGTTTGTACTGCTACTCATCAGCCCCGTGTCTCAGTTTCTTCTGCTGTTTGCTCTTGTAAGCCTTTCTGTCCCAGGATCCTACATTCCTGACGCATCAGTTTCCCTAAGCAAAACTAAATATCTTGTAATCAAAAGGCATGTGACATAGGGTACGTACACAGACAGAGGCAATGCTCCCCCGTGAATAGTGTGTGGTTTCTTCTTTGGGTACAACATGACATTCACCAAGAACATCTGTGAAGGGAGAAAGTCAGGTCAGTGTGGTGGTGTTTGTGGCAGTGCCTTGGGAGGGGTCCTTCCTGGTGCTGTGTGCAGCCCCTCCCATCTGTGGGTGAGGACAGCCTTCTAAATGATATCTCACCCATGACCTGGAGAGGTGGGAGCATTTCATATATGTGTTCAAAAGCAAGGACAATGATGGGCCAGGGAAGAAGCAGAGAAAATGCCTTCTATTAGTTCCCACAATCTGTGTTATGCCTCCCTTTCTGCTTCAGTGGTTATTGTCCTTTTGGGAAATGGATTCACCCCTTGTGAAAAATCATGAGTGTTGACTGCTAGAAGACAATCAACAGGTAAAGAAATACAGTCTGCCATGTTGAGGTGCGTTTACCTGGATTGTCTTACAACTCAAGTAAGTAGAAAGGCCAGTGTAAGCAGGAGCCCAGACCTGCTCCATGGCAAGCATCTGAGATGCCTGGTTTGTCTCTGCATGTTGAATGGGAGATGGATGGATCTTACACCTGTACCTGTCCATTGTGTACTAACTATTTCTAGTGGCTTTGTCTTGTCCTCTACTCATAATGTCTCATCCAGAGATTTTTTACACTGGCTTCTTCTGGTTTCTGTGATTTGCAATGCAGAACAGGTGTCTCTGAGCAAGAAGGAGGTTTCATCTCTGTGCCCTGACCAGCGTCTCTGCTTCTGCCTGTTCCAGTTCTGAGAGAGCTAGACCTTGATTTAGTAGTGCATTCAACTTACAAACTTCCCCAAGGCCAGAAAGTCATGGAATCACATAGGCATATACTTGGCTTAATCTATTCCCAATGAGAAATCCCTGATGGGCGGTGCCTTGGAGAAAGCTCTTTGCATAATTAGAGCTGCACACCCCATTAGCTAAGGGAGGAGAAGGAGAAATTTGCTGATTTGCCCGCGAGGTTCTCAACTCTTGTTTTCACATTTAGGTTTCTGTCTTTCCCACCCCTGAAGTTCCCAATTTGGCCTGAATGCATTTTGAATTATAACAAATATCTTGATACTCACACCCCATGAGTGAGGGCAGAGCACAGGGGGCAACTCCTGGCTATGTTCCTGTACTGAATTTAATTTTTCATTGATAATTAGACTCACAGAGCCACCTGATATTTTTGACCAGCGGGAAACAAAGGCCCACTGATTGACTCCAGGGATAGATGCAAGCAGCCCCCACTGTGCTCACGCAGCAGCTTCACAAAGACTCAAAACAAGAGCTGTGGCAAATTGGCTCATCCGGCAAGTTTTGACTGGCCCATGGTGTACAAGTAGTAAATTGAGAACTGATATTTCTGAGAATTATTTATTAGCAAAGCCCTGTGTCTCACTCCCCTTGTAGTTATTCTTTGCAAACAGCTTTTTACCAGTTTGGATGAGCAAACTACAGCACTTCATCATTTTTCTTTTATTCGGGTAATTATTAAAAGACAGCCGAGGTCTGTTCAGACTGGCAGCAGACTGCATCTGTACCCAGCTGGGCTGATACCTCAACAGTTAGGCATTATGTGTTTAATTGTATAAAAAGATAATGGGATGCATTTGCAGGAATTTATTGCAATGCAAACAATAAAAGATTATTATTTTGAGATTCATTTCTGGTGCTTTCTGTGTTGTTAAAATTCTAAATAAAGGTGTCATGGTGACAGTTTCTAGTGGAGTGACCAGTTGTAAGCATTTAGTACAAAAAAGGTGTGAAAATACTAGACTGAGACCAGTTAGCAGAAATCAGAGTTGTACATGCTGAGACCTGCAGTGTTAAATCAAATCTGAGTCAGTCACGGATGGGGATTGATAACTCTTATTGTTTGATTTCTTTTATTTCTTTTTCTTTTTCCTTTTTTTTTTTTTTTTTTTTAAATAAAACCAACACAATGACGTACAGGAGGATAAAATGATGGCTGTTTTTCATTAGTTATATTTTCCCCAGCAGCACTTCCTTTAAGTAAGTTGAAAACAGACTGCTGCTGCCAGGGTCACATGGAATAGGAAAAAAAACTTCTGGCCCACATTCTGGCAATACTCTTTGTAGCGTAAAATAACTATTAGTCTTTTGCAGTAAGATTCCCTAAACAGCAAATTCACCTGTGTTGGTGAAGCTGTACTTTGATGCGAACTTGGGGTTTTGGGTGTGAGATTAGGACATGCTTGCCCTTGTCCATATTTTCTGGACATGTTCATAGAGTCGAGGAGGTCATTGGTACTGATGAAACTTGCAGAACATGATCACTTCCTTCCCCAAGAAGAACTTGGCCGTGGAGGACTGAGATACTTGGAGGAAAGGTCTTTTCCAGGTAAGGAACATGGGATGAGCTTTTCCTGTTGTGTTTATTTGAGCTGGGTGCTGGGGACAGGGCTAGATCAGAAGGCAGTGGACATGTAAAGCTTTCTCTTACTAATGCCAGAAGAAGGTAGGGAGCAAGCAAATGTGCAGCCCAGACAGAACGAGGCTGTAGAAGAAACATCCAGTCAAGGGTGATGCTACTTGCCTTGCCCTGTCAATGCATGTGGAAGTAAAGGAGAAATTACTCCTCAGAATCCTTAGGATGTGAAGGGCCCCTTTGGAGAGAACAGAGATGTCTGTGTTGGCCACCCTGCTGGGTGCTGGCCTGTGCAGGGTCCCAGTGATGTGGGAGGGATTGCTGGCACGTCCCCCAGCCTGCAAGTGCGCAGACACCTCTGTGCTTGCCCCCATGCTGGTGTTCAATGTGTACCTTCTGCACCTGACATACCAGAGAGACCTGGAAATCTAGAGGGGCGTCCTCACTTGGTTGAAAATGTGTAGCTTCCAGTGAAAAGTACACCCCCAAACTGGAGTCCAGTTTTAGGCTGTCATATTACCAACAGTTTCACTAGAGATTTTTCCCTGTAATTTCACCAGGGAGATCAAGTCAACCCTCTGTAAATCGATCTGGGGCTGGTGAAGAGCCACAGGCTGCCCAATACCAGCTCCGGAGACCGGGGTGGCCAAACCAAGGACAAGCGAATAGCTTGTGGCTTTCAGGGTGTGTTGAGGCTCCTCTACAACCAGAAGTTAAATTTAGGTTATCCTTACAGGGCCACGTGCAGCAGTTGCACTGGGATTGGCTGTGTGACACATGAAGAGAGACCACACAGGTACTGTGACTGCTGTCCCTCAGCAGCACTGTTTTATCCTCTCAGCCTTGGACAAAACAACACAATTATGGGAACTAAAGCTGCTGTCTTTGATGATGAAAAAGTCTTTCGCAGCCTTGATTTTGAATACATTTGAACATGTTGCCTACAAGATGTAGACAAAAATGAGCTGTGCATTTAACTGGAGTAGTTGTGTATTCTGTTGGTGTCACTCAAATAAGGTGAAGCTCGGCAAACTATAAATGCATCTATTTAATACTAAAAAACAAGTACCTCACCCTGGTAGAATTTTTCTAGTCCCATGATTTGTTTGCACCGGGGTTAAGCCAGACCCTGGGCAAGTTGAGGCATTCTCAGCCTCTGGAGGGACTCACCATTTTGCCAAGAAAAGGTTTCTGTGGTGCAAGGAGAGCCTGGTCTTTCTTTCCCCTACAAATCCTGCATGGCTGGCTCTGTTGTGCAGCCCTCCCTGCAGTATCCCATTGGTGCTCATGTCCCACAGACAGTGCTTGGGAAACCCATATGCAGCAAAGACTTTCTGCAGCTATGGGGTCTGCTGAGCCTTTACACAGGTAGACAAGTACAACTCCCTAGTCTTGTACTCACAGCTGGTGTTTCTAGTGCAATCAGCCACCAATTTATTATTCCCACCAACTGAATTTCCATGGTATGGATTTCGCCCCACACCTGGAATGTACCTGGATTTAGCTACACTGGGCACTGTTATAACACTTGTCCAGCAAAAGGAATTGTGGATCCTTAGTTTTCTTCCTAGACTGCCTTATGCTTCTGGTAAAGAAAGGAATTAGGTCTGTGCTAGGCTTAAGACCAGGGCAGAGTACTAAAGACAGGATCAATTTTTTGAAGAAAATTAATAGCAAAATACACAGGGCATATGGGCCACGACTATGTCATTTGCTGAATATGTTCAACTTCCTCGAAGTGGAAAACTGCCCTGATTTGACAGAGTAAAGAAATAACATAAAAATGGAAGGACAGTTGTGGTCCAGTTGTCAGAGAGACTTGAAATTAATTTTGAACATTTGAATCAGAGTGAAGTGAGATATCTCAGGCACGTAATCTGCTCATTAAAAATGCCACCTCCTGATGGCTGAGACTGAAGTCTTCAAATGTTTTCAGATAGACAAAAAATAGACAAAATGACATAATAAAACAGCTTGGGGATTTATTTTAAAGTTAAAAGTTCTGATTTTTTAGATCTAAGGATCATCTTTTGGTACCAGATTTGACTAAATACAACTAGTCACGAGCACAAAATACTATTTATTTCTTCTTCTTATGCAACCCAAATACCTTCTTGTCAGCTTAAAATGAAAGGTTATTTTTTTTTTTTTCAGTTTAGCCACTGAACTGATGATTCAATTATTTGCATACTCTGGTTGTAAGACATTCTAATATTTAACTTTCTGCCTCTGCTGCTGGAGACACAAGAGTTATCTGCTGCTCTGGTAAGAAACAGAATTAAAAACCCCCTGAACATGTAGGTCCATTATTTCTATTTCACAATAATTATGCAGTGTGTTAAACAATGTTCACTTCCATCTGATGCAAAGCCCGCTACCTGGAAATACACAATTACCATAATACCTTGCTGGTTAGACATACGGTGAGACTATGATTATGCAGAGTGTTGGAAGAACTTTATGTATAAAATTATTCTTGAGGAGAAGAAGGGGGAAAAAAAATCCATGAAGTAAAAAGCTAAGCCAGCACATTATCTAATTCTCAATGTAAAATAATGCAGAAGTGCGGAAGATGAACATCTGATTTGTCACATCTGATACGCTAATGTTTTATCCAAAAGGAAGAACACATTGTAACATGCTCATTCATCTGCATAAACACCACCTGGCCCTTTACAGGCACCTACTCAAGTAACAAAAGTTAATGGCAGCCCATTTGTAGCCATTTCACTGGTAGAGATGGAAAGGGCAGGGTTTTTTTTTCTTTTTAAAGTAACATATTTACATGAGTGTCTGTTGAGGAACAGCTTCACTCTCAATGCTTGCTTTGAAACCTCATTCTCAGTGACTGTAAATTAAGGAAATTTCAAAGAAATGTTAGAAAATATTATTTAAAGCCTGTAGCAAGCATGCTCACACACAGACACACATACACACACAAACAATGCACGTGCAGGCACAGTTTTTAACCCCTAGACATCCACTGCTGGGGAGACACATCAGAGGACTGCAAGGCAAAGCTGTATTTACCCAAAAGTGCTATGCTGGTCATGATCTAAACAGCAGCTAGATATAGTTTCTAATGTATGGCTGGGGATAAAACAGATTTGTTCCTTGTTATTTTTTTTAACTGGAGCATCATGGTGGCATGCTTCAGTAAACATGCCTTTGTGCTACATTACACATATGTGTATATCATCATTTTGCTTTCAGACTAAAATGAAACCTGGGCAACCAATTCACTAAAATGCTGTGCACCAGCTCTGCTGCTTTCACAGAAAATGCAGGCAGGAAGGTGTGAAAGCCAAAATGAACAGGTGAATTATACAGCTACGAAAAGGGGGTTTTGCCTTACAAAGTGCCTATGTCTGGCTAAATTTCATGGCAGCATAGGAGCAGTCTTGTAGAAGGTGCAGCAGGACCGGGGCTGGCCCTGTTCTGTTGGAGTGGGACTGGGTGAGGTAATCACTTTCCAGCCCAAATTGTCCTCCAGCTCTGTGTTCATTCTCCCCATGGGCCCCTTGGCTGAAGAAGCATCTTCCCCAGCTCCAGGACATTGCTGGAACTCTTGGATAATGGGAACTGTTTCCAAGTATGTGGTGGGGTGACTTAGCAGGAGGCTGGCTGGCTGTAGACACCAGCTCTGGGAGGAAGGAGGCTGGAGGTGCCTGCAATCACTAACCCATTCTTGACCAGGTACTTAAAGTGTCTGGAGAAAGACTATGGCTGGTATATTTGAATGAGTTCATGTGTACATGGGATTTGCCCTAGGTGCAAAGTTGGAGGCTTTGAAAAAGACTGGGAACAAGACTTGGGGAGCTGGACCTCCACATCCCTGACCAGGAGGGCCAATATTCTGTCCAGAATAGGACCCCTAAGCTGAGGCAGGCTCACATTACAGGCCTCAGGACACCACCTGAATGTCCTTAACGTCCCTGGCCAGCCCCCAGGGTTTGTATTCACAACCTGCCACTGGTTGAGGAGCTCCTTACAGCTCTCCTTATGGGAATGGTTGTAACACAGAGCTCCCTGTGTACAGCAAGGCAATGCACTGACTCACAGCCCAGCTGCTGGAACAGAAGATCAATCTGAAGCTGCAGGAGTTAAACTGCAAGGTTGTCCCAGGGTGCCTTGAGTGAGTCTGGTGGGAGCTGTTAGCAGTTATTAAAGAAGATAAATGGGCTTGATCAGCAGTCAATTTAAATGCTCCTGAATGAGTCTGCTTCTGTCCTTTGTCACTTCAAGGATGGTTACCGTGTAATAGGTATGGGACAGGAATGCACCATTGGGCATTTTGCCTTCCAAATATGCTCAGTAAGTCTCCCTCTGTGGACAAGCCCAGAAAGCTGTAAAGAGCTGGTAACTATGGATGATCCTTCTCTACATGGGATTTCTGAGGTAAGGGATCTCTGGCACCTCCCTTGTGTTTGTGGGAGAAGGCATCTATTGCTCCACTGGCTCAGCCCAGCATTAATCTTTTTTAACTTCTGACGGTACTGTCCCGAACAATGCTTTTAGTTTACAGCCCACTTTTTTTTAGCATATATGCATCTAAGAAGACTCCATGAGAATCAGTATAGGTCTTCTGTATAGCTACGGGATCTACAGATATTGAAAGAAAGAAGTGCAAGGAAAGGAGGGAAAACAAGCAGGTTCAATCCTGACACCAGGGACCTCAATACTGCCAGGTATAATTTTCTTATTTTTACTCATATGAGTAAATACTTATACTCTCTTTCTCTCATGCACTCTCTTACACTTGCTTTCTCTTTTCTGGGTGTTCTTAGAGATGTCTATCTTAGCATGTCACCAGTGTTGTAAGTTTCTTCAAGTTGTAAGTGGATAATCATCCCAACAATGGGGGCCCCTTTGTCAGAACTCCTGTGGATGTAGTCCCTCTTTAATGAATTTGGGAGCAGTTGAATTGCCAGAAGACTAACTAAAGACAGGACTTTTGGTTATGATAGAAATCTTGTTTTCTAGCAATATTTTTCAAAGAATCCTATAACTAAGTAAGTAACTTTGTACATTCTTGTTCCTGTTGAGGTTTGCATTTTAGCTGGTTTTTTTCGGTGTGTGTATTTTTTGTTTTGTTGTTGTTTTTTTTCAAGTAAGGCTCTGTATTTATCAATATTGTGATCTGTGTAATTGTTTCATTGCCAATTTGGACCTTAGCCAGCACCCTTGATACTCTCAGCCTTAGAGATCCCAGAAGAGTTGGTGCTACTTGAACTGATTTCCTCAAATCAGTTTCACTTTTTTTCTCTCTCTGAGCATATGTGGGATCTCAGTCACACACAGAAGTCCTGTGAGTAGCAAAGGGAATACTGTTGTCATCATTCTCTCTGCACACCTTGATAGAAAGGCTACTTCTCAAAGTGCCATTGTACACATGCAGAGAGGCATAAACTGAGTCCAGAGTACATCATAGCTACATGCATATTTGAAATAAAAGTATCTCTGTTAGCCCAGCTTACTGAAGAAAGGAGAATGTCAAGAGAATACTTATCTTTTTTTGCCTGCAAGGGAAAACACATTTGAGATCAATGGGTGTCCTCAAAGGTAAGTTGAGTGGGTCCCTTAAAGAGTAATCAATGTTCTGGGATATTTTCCTCCAAGGGGAAAATAGTTTTCTCTTTGCCTTTTTCTTTTTTTTTTGTCTTTTTCAAAGAAGTGCCATTAGCTGTCTCATTGCATTATTTATAACATTAGATTCTAACAGCAATAATTATTCCAAAGGTTTGTGGCACTTTATAGAGGAGCTACATAGTTCCTGTCCCAGAAAGTCACCTTCCCTATTTCCAGAGGGAAGGGAGTGAGGCTGCTGTGCCAACTAAGCAGAGGGCAGGGGTGTCAAGGGACCTTTCAGGTGGGGCAAGGCAGGAGCAGTGACTGTAATGAGGATTATTCCATCCTCTTTATGGAGGAGGATTCTGGAATTATGGTAGCACCTTAGGGTGCTGGCAGAGGTGGTCTGCCAAGCAGAGAGCCAACTGAGCCTGTGAGAGTGAAGGTGACTTCATATCACAGAAGTAAGAGCGGGTCTTATACAGCATTCCCTCTGCTGGCTCTGCCTCCATCACAATTTAAAAACAAATGCATCTTTTAAGTGTCAGGTACTCGGGCTCTTCAAGGCACGTTAGGATTTCTGTGTTCTCATCCATCCACACACCTTTTGAAATCTCCCTATTGGTGTTGTGACACAAACCATGTGAGAACTAAACCACATCTCCTGGGACCCTCAGCTAAAGACCAGTGAGATGCAGCACCTTTCTGCAGAGCATGGCACTGATGATATGCTTTCCTTCTCTGCAGATCCCAGGCTGTGCACCACCCAAACCCCCTTTCTCTCCTGTCCAAATTGTCCACATACATCTTTAATACACCAAGCTGGGACTTAAAAGTGTTTCCCAGCTTTGTAGCAGTACTCTCAGGCTCGTGACTATTTCTGGCATCCACAGTAAGAGCAAAGCCCAGCTTGTAACTGGTGGTGAAGGGAGTACCACATGTGGCCTGAGCAGGAGTCTACTGTGGTGGTGGCTGAATGAACTGTGAGCCTCATCCAGAAATAAGAAGCTTCATTTGGACACGTGCATGAATGCAGGTAACAGGTGCACACTTGCACACTGTGTTTACAGAAAATCTAAAATTACTACTCTGCTAATTAGTAGAGTGTGTCTGAAAAGTATATAAATGCATTCTGCAGAACTGTTGTCCAATTTAGCAGTTAAGCATGAAAAGTGATTTTTTTTTCCAAAGCTAGTGATGTTTTTAGCAGTTATCTGCTGCAAATGTGAGCCTGGTTGTTTTTTTTCTTCATGTCCCTTGTGCATCTGTAACATTGCAACAATCAATTAGACCAGAATCTAGCCCACTGATTCATTACTAAAATTTATTTGTTAGGGAATATAAAATGTTATACATGAAGGCAGGTCCATGGCAGACCATTTTCCCTATTCTGCTTCTTAGAGCTGAAATGGAGGAAATACACAAGCAGCTCTATGGTCCACTAGTGAAAATAGATTATTATGCACAGCTGGTCAATATGTGCTTATGTTCTGGGTTTAAGTGGATTAAATAAGGTGTTATTTACAAGGAAATAATGTTTCTGAAATTGCTGGAACTTAGCTCTTTCTTTGCAGCCCTATGTACAAGCGTTCCATCAAGAAATGCTGATGGATTGTTATGTTTCAGCTGGTATAACTGCTGTCTTTTTGGAACAAAGGAGCAATTAGAAATCATTTGTTATAAAAGCTTCTTTCCTTCTGTTATAAGAGCATTTTGTCTTTTGCTGACCCTTTTGAAAGTTGCAGTTTTGAAAAAAAACCTTGAGAGAAAGAGGCCTCCTTGTCTTTAATCTAAGAGCAAAGTAAGAGTCTAAGTAACTGTCTACGGTCCTACTTTAATCAAGTTAATGCAACCTGCTAGATATAGGCTTTGCTTAGTACAAAGAGACACTCAGATGTAAGCTCATGAGTGGATACTTTCACAGGGCATTCCACTAAAAAAGCAGCTCTGTGAGATAAGAGATCAGGTCCAAGAGGAGTCAATGACACAGCATACAGGAGATTGATAGGGGCTGGGAAGGATGCTGGGGTGTTGCGGACGAGAGGTGTAGTGGCAAAAGCCAGCTGGGCCCTCTCTCTGGCATAATTTTCTTTATAAGGTGCTTGTGAAAAAGAAGTGCACTGTGATGGACCTTTGTTTAGTTCAAAGGTTTTTACCTCTTTATTCTAAAGCCCCATTGTGAATTCATAGGGCTTAAAATATGTATCACTGTCCCTTTCATTTTATCCTTCTGAAAGAAATCAAAGGCAAATAAAAAAAAAAGTTTTTTTTCCAATGAGCCTAGTCTGTTTGAAATTGTGTGCTGTTTGTACATATGGTGTCTCCATATTGTGTGTTCAGGAGAATCTTTTTTGAATTTTGTATACAAGTTGGTTAGACATTATACTTGAAAAAACGGGGTGTGGAAGAAAAAAAAAATCCAGGTAACTCCTAGATGAGTAAAATGCTCTTTCTACTCTGCACCCCAAAGAGAAACTTTAGAACATTTTTTAAAAGAAATATCACTATTCTAGTCTCTCACTATAGCATCATTCTTTTCTTCCTGCATTATAAAATTTGTGGACATTCATTTGACGTTTCTCTAATTACTGCAGTTCTTCACCTCCATTTTTATTAGCTCTTAATATATAAAACAATACCATTTAAGTGTAAATGTACCTTTATGCTCTCCAGAATCTTAGCCTAGGCAGAAGAAACAACAAATAAGACTGAATGTATAATAAAATCCACAGGGTTTAGTTCTGCTTCTTTCTACAAATAATAAATACAGTACTGCAGCTACATTACTCCACATTGCATGCAAAAGAATTTTGTCATGATCGTTACTAATTGTTTGAGGATATCTCATTTGCCGCTGTGGGCATATTTTTCATTTAGAAGGAGAGAATTGTATGCTTTCCCTATTTGCAGGGCACTCGGTGTTCTCTGCTGACATATGATATGTAGTTTAAATTCTATCTTTTATCTGCTCAATACATTTAAAGCATAATCTCAATGATTGACAGTTTTCATGAAAAAAAAGATATGATCTGGTTTTACTGTGAAGACAGAATAATCTGTTAACAGAGCAAAAATATTGGTGACACTACAGTGTTTCCAAAGGAAATATTTTGTGCATCATTCTGGGATGTGAATCAAAACAATCATGACAGGTGAATGAAAAGAAGAAAATTAAGATATAGCTACAAACAAAAGCAGCATTAATAATTCAGGTAAATAAACTTCAGTATACAGAAAGGAAGCATGCTGTCAAGGTGATGGAGAATGTTTCCTCAAGTACAGCACATCTAGGCAGCAGAAAAATATATAGTGATTTAATATTTTACATTTCCACAAGAGCTTTTTGTATCCCTAGTTTCACTCCCCTTGATATGTTTTCCTAGTTAATATTATTTAGTGTGGTCCATAAGCTAAACCCAGTTAAATGAGTTAGGCTTTTATTATGGAGAACTTCATTATAAATTTAAGGTACAGAGCATGGCTGCACTGGCATGTGGGATGGGTGTCTGTCTTCCTCTTCAATATATTGGAATTTATTTATATTCAGCTTTAATAGATGTGCAACCCTGCCTTCTCTGTCTAGCTAGAGCTACTCTCCTGGCTCTGACTTGGGTACTTTACTGGGATCATTCAGCAACATTTAAATGTTCATGGAAATTTATTTTCATTTAGCAGCGCAGTTGGGCCCAAACTCCACCCAGATGCAGGCAGGCTTGATTCTGGCGTGTGTGCTGTGGAGCACAGCTGGGTTGGTCCTGCTGCTGTCCTGCACCACTTGGCCTTCAGAGATGCTTCTCCACCTGCAGTGGGGATCCTCACCCACCTTGCAGGGTTTTCAGTCCTGCTGACCTTACAGGAGAGAACAGGGCAGCAAGGCCACACTGCAGGAACCAGCATTTGGATACGCTGGCAGGCAGCCACAGATTCCTTGGCCCTGAGGAGGAGAGTGGTGACCACCTGCCCCCTTGCATCTCTTGGGGAGTGGCCTTTAGCTGGTGGGAGTTACCTCTGGTGGGGTTCGGCGTCTGGGGGTTTTGCCTGTGTCTGCCATGAGCAACTTCTGGCCATGGAGAAAGAGAACAGGGAGTGGAAAGCGTCACTGTAGCTTTTGTTTTTGACTCCTGTCCACCTTTCTGTCACAGCTAATGTCAGGTTTTCCTCTGGTAGCTCCACTACTGTTCCCTCCTAAAACTCACGCTCTTGGAAACCAAACCTGGTGTAATTGAATATTTTAATAACAGTTATGCCTTTAGTTGTAGTGGTTTTATAATCTCATTTAGGGCAGCAAGCAGTAAAGGCCCAGGTTTCACCAGGATTTTAAATGATTTCATATAGTCTTCCAAAAAGCATTAAATGTCACTGGTGTAAGAAAAAAAACCCAAACCCAACTCACAAACTGCAGGAGCAAAAACAATTTGTACATATGACTCCAGTGCAAACTCAACTGTTTCAGTGTTTATAAATATTCCTCTGTGGAGAGAAGCGTGTGTATTATAATAATTATGCATTAGTGCCTCATTAGTAGGGGGTAACATCCACGCTGTTTCTTTTTCCTCTAGTGTATTTTTGATAAGTTAACATTTTAAAAATCCTTATTTGGCGTAATGAGGAGACTGTGCGTCCTCGTGCCTGTGTGTGCGAACATCACCCGTGGCAGGGACCGCCACTGCTGGGGCTCCATCGCGGAGGGAGCTGCCACAGCTGTGTGAGGCGGTCCGTGGGCCTGTAAGGTGCTGAGATAGCGCTGCTGTGGGTCACTCCGGCTGTCTGTGCCGGGCCCTGCAGCCCCACGGCCCCGGCCCTGCGGGCGGCCCCGGCCCTGCGTGGGGGCCAGCGGGAGGCGGGCGCGGCCTGACCCGGGCCTCGGCAGCCTGGGCGCGCACCGAGGCCCGTGTGTGGTAACCTCTGGTGTGACCACCTCATTGCACCGTCCCAGCACTTTGCATGATTTGATGATGGAACGATTGTATTTTTCTGGATGCTGATTATTAATAGCACTTGAGATATCAAGTGTTTTTGAAGGGAAGGCAGCGGGGCTCTATATGCTTTTAATCCATCACAACCCTGTGATTTTTACTAAGATCTGGGAAAAGATACCTTAGCACACCATTTAATCTTTATTTTCTTTTGTAAATAATAAAAGCTAAGTGTCTTTGAGGCTTTGTTTGGGGTAGAGTCTTGTTTCTGCATATAGACTGTATTAATCGCGACAATAGATCCAAGATAATGAAGGAATGAAATGCTTTTGAGAATTTCCTTACTGTCACTCTTGCTACCAGAACTATAATTACATTATCGAAAGGAAATTAGTGCTAACCTGAGGGGAGTAACTCCGTTGTGCATTTTACCCCATGATTAATTTTCTTTGTGCCCTCCATGTTAAGATGGCAGTTTGTAGAATTGCAGAGCAGGAAGATGCTTAACTAACCCTTTCTGTTTACAGAAAGCAAATTGACTTTGGAGCAAATCGCCTTCACACTGTTTAGAATGACAAAATAGTACATCAAGGAAAAAATATACTAATTGATGGCTTTCTAAATAAAGCATGAGCATAGAATTATACTAAATTGGTTGTCTTGTGCCTCAAATTAATCTCTTCATTATATGGCACTAGACTGAGTGTTTTGTGTTTCAATCCATCTTTTAGAACAGCATTTGATTAATCAACTTAATGATGACAGTTTTTTAGCTTGTGACAAATGATACATTTATGCAGGCAATGTTTCAGATGATCCATGCTATTGTAAGCCTAAAGAAAAGAAACATCAATTTAGAAGATTAGATTATTATGCTGTGTTTTATACTCTCTCTAGTTTCTCTAATGAAAAAAGTGAGGTTTAGATTATAAGTAGACTATCACCTGAAACAAATAATATTACATATAACTTACATATATAGTATCTGCCTTCCCCTAGTAAATATTTTGCTTAAGAAATTATGTTAACTGTATATTCAGTCAAATGGTAATGGCAACTTAATCAAAAAAAAGAAATCATTGCAGTTCACAATGTGGTCACAAGTAGCTTTGTTTTAAAAAGCTAAAACATTTTTAGCAGCATATTTACATGTTGCACTAGACATTAATTCCTCTCATGAAAGCAGAAACTGAATCTATTTTATAAGACAAGAAATCAAGCAATGAAACTTCAGTGGTAACAAATGAGGGGCACCAGCCTCCACCCCAGAGCCCCTGCAGAAAATGTGAATTGCCTCCTCAGAGGTGGGTGATGTCACATCACATTGTCACCAGCACAGAGAGGCCCCTAAACCATATCTGGCTTCTCTCACTTGAGTGTAATGTGGATGAACCCAGCTGCTCCAGGGGAGGAGTTTTTGTAGGACAGAACTTTCTTTTGTGCTTGGTGGTGCAAAATGATGTTTGTACATAACACTCTCATTGCCAGGAGGGGCAGAGGCAAGTATTTGATTACAAGCATCTCCTCAGTGTTTCAGAAAGGTTTTTTTTCTATGCATTTTGTGTAGTCTTCCACACTGAACATACTTGGTAAATAGTGTTTAATATCTCACCGATTTCTTCCCTCCCTGATTTAACAATCTAGATGTGAAATTATAATCTTGGAAACTTTTAAAAAGTGAGATACATACATAACCTACAAGTTCAGTCCATTAGTCTTTAGGCAAATAAATTTTTTATAATGGATAAATTCTACACATTCATGATACCAAAAATATTGGTTTTAAAGTCGTTAAAGCTCAGGTATCTTATGAATAATCTTTCAGTTAACCGACCACTGCTGTTTGAACTCTGTCAGTTTCCTCACTGGCAAAAGGGCTTATCTTAAAAGTGTCTAAATATTTAATAGAGATCAGGAAAAGAGTGGGATATCCACAGGTGGGTCAGAAATAAATTAATTAAAACTCCCAAAAAATCCTAGATTAAAAGATTTGAAATCATTTTGGTGCAGAGTCTTGCCAAGCTTTACAGCAGGCTATTTAAAGATATATATATATATAAATGAGAATAATGAAGAGAAGATAGAGTTTGGTGGCAGGAGCGCAAGCTAAGTGTGTCTGGGTGATGCACAGTGCTGGGAGCACTGCCACATTCAGAGGGACTTTGGAAATGTGTTCCCCACCATGGGAAGAAGGTCACGGCTGTGAAGGGCACCAAGGAGGGACTCCTGCAGTGTAGAGGGGTCCCTGGGGGTGCCTGAGCCCAGGCAGTGGCTCTGGTCCCGGGGGTACGTGTGCCCATGCAGGGCAAGGTCCTGTACAGCGATGTCCTCTCGGGATGGGCAGAGGGAGGAGGCTGCTGCAGCCAGTGTGGGGCCAGCCCTCCTGGCTAAGGCTCCTGCTGCCTCTGGCCAGTGGCCCAGAGCACTGCTATGGCAGGGAAATTGCTGGTCTGCTTGTGTGTGCCAATGCTTACCCTGTTTGAACGTGCAGCTTCACGTGCTTCTTGTTGTGTTCCATTGCAATGCCAGTCTGAATGGATTGGTTTGATTCCTGATGGTGCAGAACAGCTGCAGAGTTCACCAGCTTGAATGAGTCATCCTTTGGTCATCCTTGTCTGAAGGTACAGCTGATACAGGACTGTATGACCTGTATATCCTGTCAACACGTTGGTAGCAAAGTACAATACTGTAGTGAAAGCCAGCAGGGTGTGGGATTGCTGTAGCAGTGCGGTGCTGTGCTGGCTTCCCTGCTAGTGTATTGCAGGAATTTCATTAATGTAATTCCTAAAAACACAAAATGCAGTGATGTTGATTAACTGGATTATATTTTCCTTCGATAAGAGATTATAAAAATAAATGCTAATAAAGTAATATAGCACAATGTCATAGGTTATATCTGTAAGAAATGAGAGTAGCATCTCT
The DNA here is from genome assembly GCA_013397195.1 of Hylia prasina. Classification (NCBI taxonomy): domain Eukaryota; kingdom Metazoa; phylum Chordata; class Aves; order Passeriformes; family Sylviidae; genus Hylia; species Hylia prasina. The sequence goes on from VYXD01006830.1 coordinate 4,264,510, forward strand.
TTGTAAGAAATATAATATTGTGCTTCATCCTTTCAAATATGCAGAGACTTACGTGGACCTGTAGTCAATGTTACTGGAGTGCAGCAGAAGTAATGCCATAGTAAATAGTTAACAGTGTATAGAAACTTGTTTGGGAATTACAAATCAGAAAATAATAAAAAAAAATAACTGAAGTCCACCTAAAAATATTGGTTTAGTCTCACTGACATTGAGTCAAGAACTCAAAGAGATGGAATTGTAGGGCTTAGGGTGCTTCATTGCTTATGCCTGAAGAACAGCAGGAAAATTCCCCATAAATCATGAAGAGACTCAGGACAGTCTATTAAAGCCCAGCATGCTCTAGTATACAATGCTGTATTCAGTACAAAATCAGCAATGAGCTCTTCTATTTCAGTCATAATCATCTGGTCTGCAGCTAGACTTTTTTTCAAGGTATGCTGCACTCCTCTGTGCGCTGTTGATATATGAGAATGCTACAGAACAGTTTTAGGGTTTTTAGAAATAACCCAAAGAGTTTTGGGGTTTAGCAGAATTGATAAGAGGAAGGGCAGCATAAGAGCTCTTGCTTTGATGCGTATTATAATAGGAGGCAAAAAACACCCTGGTTAGCCTTGAGAGCAGACCACTACACTGAGTAGTACTCAGTTCTTTGGGGCTGATTATGGCCTATTGAGGCAGAAAACTTGTTCGAGTTCAAACTCTTTGAATTCCTTGTTCACTCAATAGAGTGTCAAAAAAGAGCATTCAATGGTTCATGTAGCAAAATCACCGCTGGCCTAAATTGTTCCTATTTCTCTTTTGCATATGGTGTGCAAGAAAATTTTTAACACTCTTCCGTAGCACCATAAT
>VYXD01006830.1:4267858-4318977 GCA_013397195.1 Hylia prasina
AGGGTTTGTTTTTGGGCAACTCAGCAGTCAGGGCACAGTAGGGCCAGGGAAATTTAAAAGAAGTCTCTAGTTCCATCCTGAAATCTTGGAGCAAAACCTTGTGTGGCGGAGAGGCCCTGCAAAGAGACACAGGGTGAACAGGAGCTGGGTCCTCACATTTGCAGGCTGTAAGAACATGCCAGGATTTGAGACAGGCCACCAACTGCTCCAGTGGGCTCAGCAGTCACTTGGAAGAAAACACCTTCTGAGCCTTGCTTGCATGCTTTTTAGCTGGGGAGTTGCCTTGGATACTAAGTTTATATTGAATTGGAAGTAATAGAAGCAGGAGAAAGAGATAGTAAAATACAGTCTATCTGGAGGTAAGATCTTGGCCTCTTTTTGCACTGTTAAAGATAGGATAAACAGTAACTTCAGTTTGATATTTTTATATATAATTTTTGTTGAGGAAATGCATGAACCAAACTTTTTTGCAAATGCCTTTTCAAATCCAGGGTGGACTTTCAGGCGGAAAATCTAAATAGATCCCTGGACTCAGCAGATGGTTCACAAGGATGTTTAGATCCCAAGACTTAGAGTGCAGGAACCTGAACTTGAGTTTTCTGATATCAAGAGAAAGGCAGGGTGGCAAATATATTAGTAGTCAGGAAATACTATGCAGAAGTGGGAGAATATCCTAGTCTATCCTGGAAGTAAAATGTGCTACTGAAAATGTGATCAAATGGCAAGAGTGTGCAGGTACTACTATATTGCTGGGCATATTTTAGAGAGGGAGAGAGGGAGGGAGAGAGCATCCTTCTCAGAGTAAATGTAAATAAATCCTGCTGTGAGCAGTACAATCCTTTGTGTCAAGTTGATCACAAATCCTGGTATTCATCTTCAGGGGAGGAGATGATGTATGTAACTGAACACCTGCAACCACAGAGCTTTTATTGTGGAAATTCTGCTTGCTGACCTTTTTCCACTTAGGAGTTGAATTTAACGTGCGTTGTCTTTCTGAAAGCAGTAGATCAAAGCAGCACACACTTACTCTGTGGACCCCTTTCCTGCATTGCAATCCTATTTGCTTACTTTAGTGGCAGTTAAGGTTTTACTATTATTTATTCCTGCTACAGAACCAATACAACTACAAGAGAGTAATCAGGGTTTTATTCTGGTAATCACAGTGTTGTTTGAATAAGAAATTCAAATTGCAGATCTAGTAATGGTCCTTGCTTACACCTCCTGTATTTTTGTGCTTGTTTAAATGTTATGCAGGTAGAGGGGAGGCCAACAACTGGACTGGTAACTTCTGCTATGTGTGCTGAAGCTCAGCCTGATTTGCAGGTTCTAAGTTGGATTTGCAGTAGCTACAAGGGGATGTTTTTTAAAAGCTTATAAACAGATATTTTTTGTAAACCACTGAGACTCAATAAACATAGAGCTACACTACATTGGTTTATGATGCTACTTTTTAAAGCTGATCCACTTCATGAAGTTGAATGCTATCTGCAATCTCCTGTTTATGTTTTAAAATGATAGAAGATTGCTGTTTTAAAACCCTGGACCCCAAAGAGCTGCCGAAATCTGGAGCTGTGCAGGACTGATGCAGTGCTGGTGAGCTCTGTGAGTCCCACTGCTGCCTGTGCTGTGCTGAGCTTGCAAGCTATTCTTCCCACCTGTGCCTCCCAGAGCACATTCCCTGGCAACAAATACCTACAAATTCAAAGGTATTTAAAGTACTTGGATTGCCTTGTGCATAATAGTGCCCACTGCAGAAATATCTCTGCTGTGTCAAAGATGATGTTATCTCCATAAAGATTACCTCCCTCTAGAACTGAAGCTTCAGGAAGCACAGCTGAGTTAACCTGATCATTAATGTGATGAAGTGTTCTCACCTGGAGGATAGTTTGATGTCTTCTTTTTCCTTCTGTTCATTGAAAAGGAATTTGATATAGTACAAAAACTGAAGAAGGTAGAACCAAAGAGAAATGCCCTTGGGAGGCCATTTTAACACAAATCTCAACCAGAGCTGAAATGCATGTGCCCTTTGCAACCATACCTAAGCTGTGTTATGGAAGGAGACTTTGCTTTGTGTATTTCCTTGACTTTCAGCCTCTCTGTGGAATAAAATGCACTCAGGTGCTTAGTAGCCATTTACCTCCAATGGATTGTCAAAATCCCAACTTTCTTGATGGTTTGCAAAGCTTAGGCATACCTATAACAGACTGTTATTTTACAGTCATTAAATAATGATGATACTCTCTGCCAGCTTCCTGCTGGCTATTCTTAGCAAAAGTCAGAGGAATTTTCTGGCAGAGAAACATTTAAGATGCAGTGCAGTATCAATAGCAGCTCCAGAGGTAGGTTATTTTCTTTGTGATGTCTCAGCTGGTTTCCTTTCCAGAAAAAATAAAGGCAGGAGGGAACCACAAAGCTCAACATATCTTCTGATACTGCAGTTCCTCCCTGTACATGGACAAGAGATGATTATATTATTTTATTATCCTAATACAAAAGGCTTTTGCTGTCTTATAATAACGGTTTTAATTGTGAAATTCCAGTGGGTCACTTAATGCTGTGAATCCAATTGGAGAAAAACCTTCTTTTGCCAGGTTGAAATTTGTCTTGGTTCCTGTTTCTCAGTGATGCTGGCAGACCAGGATGCAGCGCACAGGAAGGCACACGCTCTGCAGTGATGGGAGCATGAGAGGCTGGGCACAAAGGACTGTGTCCAGTGGTCTGCCCAGGAAGGAAGGAGCCAGGAGCCACGTGCAGCTTTTAACACAACAAGAATCAAGAATCTGGAAAGAAGAATTTGGTAAAGATTACTTCAGAAAGTAGTGGCATATGATCTAAGGTCACAACACATTTACCTTTTTCACTTCAGTTTTCTTCTAAAACCGTCTTGTATTTGTCTTCACATCTGTGTAATGATGTGCAGCTACAGGGCTAACATTCACATTTTGCTATGATTGTCTTCAGCAAATATGTCTGAAGGGGCTGCAGGGCTGAAAAAGGCTCCTCAGCCAAAGTCGTTGTGACAAAGTAACATAAACGAGAAGAATCTTGCACACATGACTGTACTTGCAAGATGCCTTACTTTGTCACGCTATAGTATGGCTTTGGCTGTCTGAGCTGACTGGGGAAGATTTCCATTTCCTTTTGCCTCCTGAATTTTCCATTTGGCTAAAGTTGCCCAAGTATGTCCTCACTTTTGATTTTAGAATGACTCAGAAGCACTCTGGAGATGGTCTAGCTACTTAAGCTTCCAGCCAGTGAAAAAGAAATTGTGCTTGCAGTGTAATAGAGATCACTCCATGCAAACTGCTCTCCCATTTGTACTGCTGTGCTTCAGATCTAAGGCGCAGCATTGGGCACCCTATTGCAGTCTTCTAAACTTCCTGTCGTAGTCTGTATTTTGCTTAATAGGCTTCTGAAGGGATGTATTGATTTCACTACAGAATGACAGTGACTTTTATATGCTGCTCTACTTTATCTTACATTGTGATAGCCCCACTGAGTCCCTCTAGCCGTGACCCCACATCCAGCCTGTGAATCAAGAGCTGCACATTTTGAACACCTGCATGTTTACTCCAAGTAGGTTGGAGGGCTGAAGGGGAGGACTCAGACATCTAAATATTCAGCACCTTTCAACCGTTTTCACTACTCAAAGGTTTAGTGTTACAGAGATCCACCTGTGATTCTTCCTTGGGACATGTGCAAGTAGAATGCATGTGTGAAGCCCTGCAAGGAGTTGTGAACAGGTTCTGGAGGTTTGCTGGTTTCAGTGTTCTGTCTTGGAAGCAATCTGTCTGTCAGTGATGGGTCTCATGGAGTTCTTGTCTTGTCCTTGTATGATTTTAGCAATGCTCAGGTGAGTTGAAGTTACTACCTAAACTCTGGTGCCAGTTTGGGTGTTTTCTTATCCTGCTGTTGCCTGCTCCATCTCTAGACTAAAGGGGATGTCACTAAAGATGGAGAAACCTTCATTCATGCACGGTTACAGTGCAAGAGCAAGGTATCACCCCTGTGGATGTTGAAGGAATGAAGGAACCAGCAGGTTCCCTTGTGACAAAACTTCATCAAGTACACGTGCTCTTTCAGTTTGCTCATTGAGGAGTAGTGAGGGTCAGGCTTTTCACCTGACCACACAGTGTTTGATGATTTGTAGCACTGGGAGCAGGGGGCCCCAGACAGAGATAAATCCATTAGAACCATCTTGGTTAGCAGAATTTGCTGGACACCAGTGTGTTCAGAAATATGGTCCCAGCAATTTGTTCCTCTCTGAAACTAGCATTCCCTTATTTTTTTTTTTTTTTGTTGGCCTCAGAAAAGCCTGGTAAAACTCCCCAAATGGTGACTTTCACATGCAGTTCTTGTTACATGTTACTGAATAACACAATAAACACCCCGAAGGCTACTGTGCATGGATTTATTTGTCTTAGTGTAACTATAAACATGAAGATGGATTGCCAGCATAATATATCTATGAAGGAAGTTTAGTAATAAATAAGGGCTTTTGATTTGAAACAGCACTCTGCAGAGTTTCAAGAGAAGCTAGAGGGAGTTTCCTTTCCTTCTGCTCTACCAGCTAAGACATATGTATCTAAATACATATATAGATACATATACCAAACTATGCAGGAAAAAAAAGGAGATCATATTGAAAAAATACATGACCAGTGAGAGAAAATCTATAGTCATGGCATTAACTCTGCAATACCAGCTCATCAACAGGTACTTCTGACATATTGCTTTGTCCCAGAAATTAAACAAGAAGAGAAAATCCATCCTCTTTTACTGTGACTTACTGAGGGTTAAAATCTGGAACTATCTCAAGATCTGACAAGATCAAAAATATTAACCTGTGTCTAATAAGTACCTTAAGGGTTTGGTATGGAGATGACTCGGGCATTTCATCAGACAATTAACAGGTGTATAAACTAATCTGAACATAGAAAAAAACACCCAGCATTAATATAAAAACATGTGTAAGTGCTTTTCATGTAACGAAGTTCACAAATTTTCTCTCCATTGTGGATCCACCTAAAAATATATTTTTCCCAATTTTTGTGCCTTAGAACCAGTCATTGTTCCTTTCCTTGTCTGAGTGTAACTAGTCCCATCTATTGGTATCATCATCATCAAAGATAGCAAGTAAATTGCCTATTTATTGATTTTTCTACAGTACAAAATACTTTTTTGTACTGTAGAAATTTTGTTTTGAGAATTAGTGGGATTATATTTAAAATCCTACAACTGATGTAGGTTCTTACCCTAGAAACTTTGAGTAGTTTAGCACTAGTGGAGTGTGGGACAGTGCATTCTGCTTCTGAGCTTAGTGAAAATGACCTGGGAATATCAAGGGCTGAATAACTGCTGACAAAACAACTGGATCTTCTGTTGAAGAGGAACTGGCAAAGTCTGCCATTTTCTCAAGGCCAATTTTGTTACCTGACATTCTGCCAAAAAGGAGCTACGAGTGACAAGGTTAAGGGCTCATTTGATGGCTGTGAAATCAGCATCAAACAAACAGCCACAGGGAGTGCCAGACCATGTTCAGTCCTTTGCCTGGAGTCTCCTAATATTAGGATTACTCATGACAGACAGAGCAAAGACTTCCACTGGCCTAGGCAGGCAGAATGAGCAAGAAAAAACAACTTACTACAAAGCACACAGATAGTGACACAGTGGCAGAAGCTGATGGTGAGCCTTTACTACTTTTAAAGCCTCTATGTCTTAATTTACATTTATCTGAATCCTTCTTCCTCTGATGAAGAAAAAAGAGTTAATACATAGTCAAAAGTATTTTCTGAACCCTGGGCAAAATGGCAGTTGCCTGTTTTAATCTGGCATATAATAAGAATCTGACAACCACATAAAGAGAACAAAATTTTCCAGTTGCATATTGAGTTTGTGACTCATAGGAGTTCTATGTAGTTGGAGTGACTTAGGCCAAACAGTAATTTTATCCATTTAATAAGGTTTTTACTGCAGGTGACCACGTAGCTGGTGGCCGGGTTAATTTGATCACGCTTGTTAATTTGAATCATGTTCCTTAAGAGGATGATGATAAGGCCTCCATAATTGTAGGGATTTTAAGTATGCAACTAATACTCAATTCACCATTTATTCAGCTTCAGGTGGTGAGCTGTGTCTTCAACTCATCTTCATGATTACTCTTCTCAGAAAGATGAGTCTTTGCACACCTCCGTTTATCCATATCCTCCAGGTGGACCAGCTGACATTGGCAACCATGATGAGTTACAGACTGGATCTCAAGGTAAGTAACATCCCATGGAGCAGCAGAATATGTTAGTTATCCAAACAGAGAAGCCATTATTTATAAAAAGGCAAAAGTAGGATTGTCATTTGACTGTGCAGACACATGCACTCCTGAGTCAGCAATGTAGAAGAAGTTGGACTTAATTTCTCATTTGCATTGCACAGGTGAGATACAATTGACATAGATATGTCTGGACTAGTGTTCATCTGTGAAGGAGTTGCAAGGAGAAACTCAGGGCTTGATGTTTGCTCTGTATTGGAGACTTATGTGGTCATGGCTTGTTCAGTATGGGTCACTGGACAGAAACTGTGTCAAGAGAACCTGCAGAGTGATGTTGCAACATAAACACCACACAGCTGGAGTGTGGGTTTTATCTACTTGGTGTAGTGCAATTATCTTCATAAGGTCTGACATCTAGCAAGGATGGGCTGCAGCAGTTACTGGTGGTGGTTTCATGGTGGTTGCTGATGCAATGCTCATTTTTCTATGTATGTGTGTAACTGTTCAAACCATGCTGATGATTGATAGACACAGAATATATTGTTTTCTTACCTGTCCAGTTCCCTTCATGGTGATCACTTTATTGGAGTGAGGAGGCAAAGCATGTGCTTATACACATACTGGCTGTCACAAAATTGACACCTAAACAAGTCAGGTACAAACAACTATATAAAACAATTCCCTATAGGCTATAGCAAGCAGGACAATAATAGCCCCACTCTAGTCAATTTGTCCTCTAGAAGACAAAACTGAATGGACTTGAAAAACAAGTAAAGAGGTATGGGATGATGTAGTTTCCTTGGTCCACCAGAACAAAATGCAACTTGTGTTTTTGAGGAAAAAAGAGCAAGCAAAGAGCGAGGCAGCTTTGGGGTGATAGCTTGGTCTTTTTCAGTTTGATGAATCTCACACTGGCTTATGCATTCATAACATTCAACATTTTACTTGAACTCTGTATATACAAAAAAATCAGCTGAGGAGAGTGGGAAATAACATATGGATAGAGACAGGTAACAAATAAGGTGTATATTTATTCTGGATCCATCCATTCCACCTACCCACATACCTAAAGGACATATTACTGCAATAGCTTAGCATCATGTCTTATCCTTGGCATGTTCATGTTTATGTATTTCTTTTCTGTAAAAAAATGAGGTAAATTGCAATGTTGGTTTATATTCCACATATGTTGTATGTTATTTATTCATCCTTTTTTACTCTTACATCTAAGAAGTATTTCAAATCATCTTGACATCTCATCTATACACAAAGCTAGGAAATTTTGTATTTCCACCAGTTTTACAACCCAGTGAAAACCATTTTATTTTATTTTATTTTATTTTATTGGTCAGTGCATTGTTACAAATTTCTGTCATGAAAGAATGTATTTTTACCCATGCAATCTGAGATTTTGCTTCATAAAACCAGGACCTTCTCATATTCCTTTGGAGGTGATTGGGTAGGGTCAGAGGTTAAATTTAGATTTTTCTGTGGCTGAATGGTATTACCCAGTCTAGCCAGGAGACTGGCCAAAGGGACAGCAGGAGGATTGACTGAGAGGCAGGGACCTTTTAGTTTAGACAGGAGGAGCAATTGAACAGACCACTGCCTGCATTCCACTCCTCTGAGGTTCAGAGGCTGTCTACCCCAGCTTCAGTGCACTATGGGGTGGGCCTGGGTTTATAGTTTTTGTGATGCAGGATAGAGAAGGTTTTAGAGCACCTGGAGGAGGTGCAGTCAAATCAGAATCTGAGCAATGCTTCTGGTCTTTTACCCTAACACATGCTGAGAGTCCTCAGCTCTGTGTTTCTGACACCATACAAAGTGTACATGAGGAATGCCCATCTCCCACGCCTGTAAGTTTCACCACCTCTCCAAAGAGGGTGACTGAAAAATTGATGTCCTTTGAATGTCTTATTTTGGGGGTGATCAACATTTTGTAGCTTGATTTAGTTTTCCACTCTGCCTTGCCCTGCCTGACATGCAGAGCAAAATGAATGTCTCCAGCACCAGTTTTATCCAAATGTGATGGTTTGCGGCGATTTAGATCAAATTCAGCAACCAACAGACTTCTTGAGTATCTGGAGCCCAAAGTAGGGCCTTGGGGTCACAGTCACTCTGGCTGCTTGCCACACATGGTGTGGGCATTAGAGGCCACTGAAGTCTGTGGGCAGTTTCAGGATGATTTTGAATGAACTGTCAGGCCCCTGGAGAACAGAACTGTAGCCTGGTCCAGCTGGCTCCAGGTCAGGTTCTGAGCTGTCTGGTAGAGAAAAAAACATCACTACTCTGAGATGTGAGGAGAAGTGGATAATGTAAAGCAATGTTAATTCCTACTTCTGCCTCTAGTCAAGCAGGTGAGACATGAAATGGAAAGGAGCTGTGCAAGAAGCTGGGGAGTTTGTAGCTTAAAAAAAAAAAAAAAATTAAAAAAGCATGGAGCAACAGATTCCAGCCTTGGCTGTGATGGAGTTTTGGGGAGCTGAAATTTCTTAAGGCAGCACATGGTTTTGCTGTTGAATTGCAGGATCTGCTTTTTTAGGGGAGGAAGGAGCCAGGCTGCTCAACTGCAGGAAAGCTAGTGCCTTGTCTGATGTCTCACAGTCAGAAACAAGAAAGAGAATTCTGTGGAGACTCCTTTTTCAGCTGATCACTAGTAAACAGACAGGTAATTTGTAATTAATATTTGTCAAATTAAACCAAGTTAGTCTGACCGAGATGGGAGGTATTATAGCAGAAGCTGATCTGCCATCCAGGGTTTTAATTTTCTGGGCCAACTATAAGGCTTTCCTGTGTTCTGCCAGACTCTTAAATGCTTTAATTGAAAATGGGACTTTGCATACGAGTGCACAGAATGCCCTGACTTGGTAGTCTGCTTCCCTCGAAGGGTAACACTTCCTGGCCCAGTTCTTATCATGGACAGGCTCTGCTCTGTAAGTCCCTTTGGTGCTGTGCTTCCTGTTTGTGCATATTGAGATGGGAAAGGCAAAACACAAGCCTTTATTCTGTAGATGTAGGAAGGGCAATTTTTAATTTTGATTCTTTTGCAGTGAAAAAGTGGCAAGACTTGGTAACTGAGATCACTACATTTCAGATGTGAGACTGAAGAAGGCTATGTACCCTCACTGTACCATATTTCGTATTTTTTATTTAGTGTTGTGTTAAATTTCACTGACAGAAACTTTTAATAAGGTATTAAAAAGGCTGAAGATTAGCAATTTGCACCTTTTAAAAAATGAACAGTACTCTTGTTTTGATATGCAACTCCATTATCAATTTGCATCTTTAAACAGGTGTAGTCTTCCTCTGCTGACTTCTGCCTTTTGATTAGCTGAAAAGATTCAGTTTTACTTTGTCTGTATTGCACTTTCCTAAGCACATTTTAAGCAAGCTAGTAACAAAAAGCAAGCCAAATGTTTAAAGACCTGGAGTGTGATTCAGCTTATTGTAGCCTAGTCTGTCAGAGTTGACTGGTAATTTTGCTGAAGAGTAGCCCTGCAGGTTATTAAAGAAAAAAAAAATTAGTTTCTGAGAATATATCAACAAAAATTCCTTCATGCTTGACAGTAACATACCCATAACCTCCTTATTTACCAAACTGCCTTCAGGGAATAGTACAACCTTCAGCCTGCTATCGTACAGTGATCTGTGCCTGTTGGCAGAGCAATCTTGACTGATAATTCCCATCTTTCAGCCTGCCTTACCATATCTCTTCAAATTGACTTGTCCCAGCAATAGCACCCAAGGACCCACCTCCAACTACAAGGTCAAGTTGTGAGAGGTCAGTCTGTTCTCCAGCAGCCTGGCATGTCTGGGAGGTCTGAGTTGTATGGACCCTATACAGATTTGTTGCAATGTAAATATCATAAATAAGGCCATGCTGTTAAAAAGATGCACAGAATTTCTTTAGCTGAAAGATGCTTTTTACAAAGAAACCTTTTTACAACATTGTTTTTATTCTTAACTGTGAAACTGAAATCTTATCTTTATTTCCTTCCTGTTTCATCACCTCATAAATACTTAAACTCATTATCAGACAGAAAACTAGGAAGTAATAATTATTTTTATATTTTTTTTTCTCCACTCAATTCATAACAATTAACGCATTGATGGTGAGGCTTACAAATTAGCTCAGTTCTGTCTAGAATTCCACACAGGCTAACTGAGGTGTGGTGCTGCAAGGCACTGTAGCAAGTCACATCTTAACATCATCAGGGAGCAATGCTTCCTCATCTCTCAAGGAGAAGGTGATCTCTGGCATAAAGGGAAGAAAATGAACCTGAAGATGATAGTCACAGTATAAGTCAAGGATATGGAGAATAATCCTTGGTAAGTCTGAGCCAAGCTTTGCTGAAATCACAAGGATTTCAGTGGCCTTTGGGCCTCATTAGTAAAATCAGTCTTCAGTTTAAAAGTTTTCCGTCTCTGAGTTTGTACTGGAAAGCATGTGAAATTTGACTTCTGTGGGTGGCTCAAATGGGAACCCAAAGAAAAACGAGCAGTGAACTATTGATAATTGACACTTCAGATTGAGGATTTTATCATTTTAATGAGACATCTTCCCAATTCATACATTAATGTCATACAAAGTAATATTCAGTAAGGCATATTCATTGTCTTCTGCTGAACACATGCAATTTCAGTGTCAAACAATAGAACTTTTGCTCCCTTAACCATAAAAGCCTTAATGTGAACTGAACTACAGAATGGTTGCTGAGTTCTTGTCAAATTAGCTAGCAATTGATTACATGGGTAAAAGCATGGCGCTGCATCTATCAGCTCTCTGCATGGGGGAATGATTAGACTCTTTTGATCATTGATAGGAGTATATAAGTTCTCAAAATGAATCCACTCCTCCAACTTTTAGGAAAAGAACAGTCACTCCTGACTGAACATTGATATGTATAGGAGGATCATAAATGTGAAATACAGGGCTGCAGCCAAAAAATACTTGAAAAACCAAACCCTTGGACTTAGTCCTAGCTTGATTTATCTTTGTGCTGCAGGCAGGAGAGCTGTCCCCAGTGGCAGTGTTCTTTAGTAGCTTACACGGCCTCCACACTGGTGAAAGTGCTGTCCTTGAAATCGCCAAGGAATATCTTTATTTCAATTTCAGCTTGAGGTTATCATTATAGTACATTTTAAAGATACATTTAATTCCCAGTTCGTATATGGAAGTCATACAAATTATTGATTTTTAGCCCAGATCATTAAGAATTTTAACACAGGCTGTGGCTACTCAGATAAAAGATATTCTATTAAGAGCTTAACAAAGGTTAATTTTGGCATATAATTAACTCATCATCTAATGAGCTAAAGACAGCTTTATCATTTAATTGTTACAACTGGTAAAAAGTTCAAAGAGGAAAAACAACACCTTTCAACATCTAAGTGCTTAGAGTACTAGCTGTGCTTATTCTCTCACCCCAAGGAAGGTTAAAATCTAGACCCTCTTACAAATCCCTTTTCTTTGTGTTTTTCATTTCTTTCTTCTAAGTCTACTTACGGGAACAATTCTTTCAATCTTGGCTTGCTGTATCCTTTCTTGTATATTGCAGGGTAATATTTAAAATCCAGATGGGTGATGAAATTGTAAGCACATTTCTGAAAGCATTCAAATGAAGGGGGTGTGGGTAACACCCAGGTAGAAGATGACATTAGCCACTAGCTCCCTCCTGGTTTTATCCCTTCAGTCCTCAACCTTATCCTTCAGAAGCTGCTGGAGGAGCTTGGTGAAGGAAAGGGGAGACAGCAGTTCAGTCAGGCAAGAGGAGTAGTGGCATTTCTGGGTGCTGTTATGAAGTAATAGATAAATGTGACAGCCTTCCTCTTTCCTTAACATTGTCAACCTACTTGGAGACTAAGAATTAAATCCAGAAATTTAATTAGTCTTAGAAGTTCTGGATATCAGGAGGAATTTCTCCATGGAAAGGGTTGTTAAACATTGGAATCGACTGCCTAGGAAGGTGGTGGACTCACCATCCCTGGAGGTATGAAAGAAATGACGGGACATGGTGCTTAGTGCCGTGGTCTGTTTGACAAGGTGGTGTTCAGTCAAAAGTTGGACTTGATGATCTCAGAGGGCCTTTCCAACCCAAATGATTCTGTGATTCTCTTAACAGACAAACATTTAGTGGGACAGCTGCTCAGTTTCTTGAGTAACTTGTGTAATTTGTCACTTGAGATCTGCCTCATTGAACATGTGGGACCTTGTTTTGGACCTTGGGCTCCTGTTGAACAGAAGGGTCTCTCAATGACAGCACTGGCTGTACTTATCTTTTGAGAGTTCTGGGTCTGAGTAGCATTTTCCAGTCAATTTGCTACCCAGCCCATGTGATCTGAACCTGGAGTTGCTGGTGGTTCTGAATGAGGCAGAAGAAAGAATTTAATGGTGCTTTGGTGGGAGGTGGGATTAAAATAAGGTGCAGCAAAGAAGAAAAAACTGGGCAGGAGTAAGGTGGAAAGCACCAAAGCATGAGATAGAGCAGTTGTGGGGCTGAGAGAGTGAGGAATCAGCAGCTGAGGTCTCCCTGTCTTCACGGAAAGGTGAATATTTAAGGACAGAATGCCCAGGACAGGATTTGTGATGGGGTTTGAAATTCAGTAAAAGGTCTTCTATCCTTATTCCTTACACCTTCTTCACATGATGAGAAACTTTCCTGCAAACAAGCACCCTGACAATGACAAACCAAATCCTCATTAAAACAAAGAAAGGTTAAGGGGAAAAAATAACCTATTTAAAATGAGGTAACTCACCAGTCTTTGAGCTGTAAATTGACAATAGGATTTATATAAATCCATAATTGTATCTCTTTTACCTGCAGTTAGGCTGGTTAATGATGAAAAAAGTATACAGCCTATCGTGAGGTTTTAATGAGGATTCTTTTTGCAGAGTTAAAAAAATCCACCAAATTAAATTCTGCCAATTTACTCCATTGCAAATTGAGCGCCACCCTGTGCGCAAAAAAATCATCAAGTAGCTTAAATCAGTTTGAGCTAAATGTGTAAGTCAGCATGTGCTTTAGCCTTTAGTCATGAAGAATATATTAGATTTTAAAAATAAATGGCTTTCTGCTGAGTCTTCATTGCATTGGCTTTCTGACTTTTAATTAAATTTTCAGTACTTGTGGGTACTTCTTCATGTACTTTGTCCATAGAATTCACAGCATCTCTATCATTATATGCAGTGGAAAACCAGAAGCTTGTTCATTCCTTTGTTATTCACTGGTACAATACCTAGAGATTTTTTTTTTCCTCTTGTAAGATAAGAGCAAAGCATTTATTCTACAATAATACTCTATAAGAATGAAGCAAGAATGCATAAACTGAACATGATTAGCAGTCACTGGTAGCTCATTACAGTTTGCTCATTAGACACTTCTGGTCTCTTTCATTGGTGTTAAATGAACTTAATGTAGATTAATAAGTATGGGTTCACGTCATTTGCAAGAAGCTCGTGAAGAAAAGGGAGCAGTGGGCGTTGCTGGCCCCAGCGAGGCGAGCTGCTGCCTGCAGGTGTCAGAGGGAATGGCTGCTCCTCTGTGGCTGCCAGGCTGGGCATTGCCTTTTCCAGCTGTGGCACTTGTGGTTTGGGGGACAACTTCATACCATTGACTGCTAATTGGAAGGGGGAAAAGAGGCCAAACACAGGCTGGCTGCTTTCTACTCCTCTGGGACCCTGGCACCGGCCCCAGGAGTGGGGTGCTGGCCCTGCAGAGCTTGTGCTGGCTGTGCCTGCTGGCACATGCGAGGTCGGCAGGGGCCAGTGCCCATCCCTGGGAGCAGTGTGGGTGCTGGCACACTGTGGCAACCCTGTTGGCCCGGTGGCCAGAGCACCCTGAGCTGCTCCACCTAAAACAGTGTACCCTGCCTGGCCTGTGGGCTGCCAGGCCTGCCTATCCACCCCCTCCTGCTGTGTATGTGGGCTTTGAGAGAAGTCAGAATGTGCAATTTTGGCATGGGTGGCAATGTGAAGGAGCAGCCATCTCCCACTGCTCGTCAGCCTGGGATTTAATCTGTCACATCCTCTCTCAGACGTGGGTGAGGCCAGTCTGGGGCTACCCTTGCCCTTCACCCCTGAGAGCCCCCAGAGCTCCCCACTGGCAGGAAACTGGGCACCCTGCCATGCCTTGGGCCCCCATTTCATTTGCTGTGTTAGGCTGCTGGAAGTAGCAAGTGGTGCTAGTGTGAGGACACGGACATGGACACAGGCAGGCTGAGCTTTGTTTTCTTTTGCTGAGACTTGTGGGAACATGAACAGGGCTTGTGCCTCGAGCTCTGCCTGCAGCCACACATCTGCAGAGAAGCAGTGTGGGTGACAGCCTGCATAAGGCAATTGTCTGTGTGTCTGTGAGGAATATAAGGAGTCATGGAAATGTGACAGGAGAATGCAAAGGTTTAAGAAATATTCTTAGCTCACCGCTGCCCATCAGTGCTCATTGGGTGTAAGAAAAATGAATGTGGCTGGGCAGTGGGGCACCTATCATACACCTAATTTCAAGTGTCTCATCACCAATTATCCCCATGCCTATCTATTCTCTTTACCTGATGGACTAAGATTGACTCCCAGACCTGGGCTCTTTCTCCTCTCTTAGCGTTGCTTTCAGCATGTCATTTTTTCATTTGTCTCAGCTGCCACTTTAAAGGCTATGGCCCAATCAGTTACTGCCTGTGTGGCTGTTTGTCTGCAGCCAGTGTCAGTCCTGGAGGTTGGCATCCCCTCACTTCTCCCAATTTGTTTATTGTAGGACAGCTAGGAACCAGGAAATTCTTCCTGGAATTTGATGCAAATTCACTGTGAGCTAGGCCTGTATAGAGAAGCCTTTAATGGAGCCTTCAGAGGTGTTTTGGGGGTAGAGAGAATAGTGGATGCTTTCTTTTGTAAATGTAGGAAAATTATGGTGTTGTCCTTGCAGAGAGTTTCACATTAACTGCTTTCATCTGCTGGAGCTGTCTGAAAAGCAGGAATTATGGTGGGGCAAGTGGTGGACAAGAGGAAATTTGAGAGGTGTTTAGTTTTCATTTTGCATCAAAATGTGCAGTGGAACTTTCTGAGCAGGAAAATAGGAGACATTCAGGATCAGTCCTTCCCTCCCTTCTTTCTCCCACCTGTTGCTTCTCACTGGAGGTAAGTCAAACCCTGTTCAAATCCATACTTGGCTTCTTTCAGATCAGGAATTGGATGAGGATGTTCCAGGGAGAAGTAGCAGAAGTGTGGCTGGCAGTGGTTTTGGGTGGCTCTGAATCGATAAGGGTGTGTTGGGGCTGGAGGGTGTTTGCAGGGGTTGACAGACCACAGGCTGTGCAGGTGCGCTACTGTGGCAGCCCTGATGCCCTGTCTACACCCATCTTTGCTGACATCTATGGGACTTTCACCTCTCCTCTTTCTAGTGTTCTGCAGAAATGGGCTCCACAGTGTATCTTCTATAAAAAAACTTTCCCTTTTGACTGCACTTTCCAATGAAAGCTGGTTTTTATTAAGAGATCTCAGCCCAGTTGTATCCAGAGTTTGCTGCTCTAAGCCATTAACTATTCACTTCAAACATGGTGAAACTGATAGTTACTATGGTTATTGCAGCAATTTGCTGGGACAGGGTTGGTTATCCTTCTGAGCAGAGGTGTTCAGGAAAGGTAAAAGCAGAGGAGAACAAAGACTCAGACATATTTTTTGTTCCTGTAAGACGGTTTGTGTGGAAAGTATCATTATTACATTCATGTGCTGCTAGCAAAGTTGCTGGGTACCTTAAACATTCTCCAGCAGATCCATGTGAGCTTTCATTTGTACAAATTCTGGTAAAACAAGTTTTCTGACCTAAATCAGCACCAGCCCAGCACTGAGGAGCTGGGTTCTTTATTCGGCAAGTTATCCTCCCTGTCAAAATGCATTTACATAGAGCCCTGCAGCCTATGCACTAATAGTGCCTCCCCCTGCTTCTGCCTCCTAGTGGGCTGCTGAAGGAGGCTATACATATGTATTAAGTTATTAAGCAGTGGTGTGGGTTCTCACAAGTTCAAACGCAGAGCATGCTGTGCCTATGCTCAAACGTCTCCAGGAGGGCCTGGATTAATAGAAATGCAAATGGAGCATCTGCACAAGGCCATATGATTAGAGCCTTCCCCCTCACACCTCAAAGTCAAAAGCAGAAAAACACTGCATGTGATATACAGCCAAAAAAACCTGGTGATATAATATGCAAAGTCTGTTACCAATTTCAACAGCAGTCAGCAAAACGTTGAGCCTCACCCCAGTTTAAGCACCGTTGGCCCTACCTTCTCAAAGGTAAGTGGTTTAATCAGCGTGAATTGCTTGGGTCCTAGAGTCCATACTCTCCATTGCCTAGGATTCCAGGAAACTTCAGCTCAGCCCTGTCCAGCAGGAGCACTGCTAACCTGAGCAGAAAAGATCCTCTTTTGTGCCAACTCATGCAGAGTTCTTTCTGCACTGACGGGAGATTTAAATGTGGCTCATTTAAAAAAAAATCAGTCATTAGTAAAACCATAGGGAAGATACAGTCAATCAAATTCGTCTTTCAGGGCTGATGTTGATGTAAGTCCATATGTAATCACTCTGGGTTTATTTCCTTCCACCTGAGAGTAGAAATTGACTCACTGGAGACATATATCCTGCTGTGTCAAGACATATATCCTGCTGTGTTACATCCTTCTAGAGACATCCAGATCTCAGCCTGGGTGTATACTAGTATGACATTGGATGTTAGTTCCTGGTACCACAAGTGTGGAATAACTAGAAGACAGTGAAGCTACAATTTTGTGACCTTGGTCCCAACCAAAGCCATTAGATGTAATAGAATAGGGCTAAGTTTTTTCCATAACTTTTAGAATTTTTCTTCATGTGTTGGTATCAGACCCCTTAGAGGTGGTGAATGAGAATGACTCCTCTGTGGAGAGACCTAGATGTTTCTGCTAGAAATAGAGACTTGTGCCTGTTCAATATCCATAAAAACAGGTGTTTATTTTTGTCAGGCCCTAGTGGTTTGTCTTCTCTGATAGTAAATTTTCACAGGTTATTGCAGGCCTCGTCTGGCTAGGATCTTCTGAGCAGAAGAGGATCTCATTCCACCAAGAACTTTGCCAGGTAAAGTCTGTAGGGACAGAGGGACAGAAGCTCACTATTCTGTGCCTGTTTGCCAAGTTGTTGACAGCCTTGCAGAGAGATGCTCATGGTGAAGAAGCGCTTACCTTTGTCTTCTACATAAGAAACTTCCTACTGGATGTAGATCTGCTCCTCACACATTTCATAACCAGGTATGTGAAACAAATCTCTCTTCTATGTAAGTCTTACCCTCACCCTCTACCATGGATGTACCTATGAAATCAAACCTTGTCCTTTATATTTTTGTAGGACTACATACTGTAAACCTTATTTTTTTCCGCTTGTATGCCATTATTGTCTTCTTGATCAAGAAGCCATATTGGCTTTAGGAAAGTTTCTTGGAATGAAATTACAGGTGGCATTCAAAATTTAAGTGACTATTCATGATTCTGTCAGAATAAGAAACCAGACTGATCTTTCACACTTTGTGGAGATTTAATTTAGTTTATCCTTGACAAAGACTCTCCTGATGGTAGAGGCTATTCACAGATGTTGATACACTTTACTGTCTTTGTGAGTAAGGGAGCAAACATTTGAGCTCTTCCTTGCTCTAGAGTAAGGCTCATGAACAGCTGTTATTGTCTGTACATTGGGTTTATTTAATATGTACAGGGTAAAAACACATCTATCTCTCTGCCTATGGTGCTCTGTATGGAAGTGTGGAAACTAAACTGAACATAATGTAACTTGGTTTATGAAGGACAGTCCCATATATCTGTTTCAAATACCTCTCAGTTATATGATCCTTACAGAGCAGCTGGTGAACATGCCTACTGCTTTGAGTGACTTTAAGAGCTGAAATATTAATATTGCCCTACACATATTGCAGTTATTTCTTCAGAAGCAAATTACCAATTCTCTTGCTATTTCTGTGCTGCTTGACACTGTAATCCATGTTCTGGTCACCTGCCTTGTATTCTGGGACCTACTTTCATACATCTGTTACAATAAACTTGCTCTTCCAAGCTTCCCTTAGAAAATGAGGAGAATTTGTCCTTGTTCCCCAGCTTAGGCTTTTGAGCTGGAAAGCAAGCCAGACAAAAGCTACACATAGAACAATATGTTCTACTTTTGTCAAACAGAATAGGAAAAATTGCAGAGTTTTGGGGATTTTGTTGGTGGGGATATTTTGTTTGTTTGTGTTGGGTTTGGTATTTTTTGCCTTTTTTTTGACAACTAGAAAGTAACTCTATTTGTAAGGAAAGTAAAATTTTATATATGTCTTTAGACAAGGTCCCTGAATTGTTGGACTTTTTGTTCCTCTTTGTCTATAAAATCCTCAGAGCAAACAAAACATTGGGCTAGATGGGGAATTGGGTGTGATTCTTCTTTCCAGTGTCAGAATAAGGTGACTGTGAGGTGTAGCTCACCTTCCTGGTTTGATGGCTTCTAGCACCTATAGATCCTGCTTCACAGTTTTTCAGCAGAACAGCAGCATGACTATATGGAGGCCTTGACTCTTCAAAGACATTGCTAGATTTATTTGTGTGGTAGTTAATCAAGTTTCTTATCTGGTCTCAAACCTTAGAACCAATGGTATGTAAATTCCTAAATAACTGCATGCACCAAGCCTGCACAGACCAAGATAGAGGAAGAATTAATAAAACATACATATGAGTCTCTGCTGATTTCCCCACACATTAAAGGCTAGTGATTGCCCAGCAGTGAGCACGTTTGTGTACATACTTCTCACATGCCATTAACAGAGCTGACCTCTTTCAGCAACACACACAAATCTAAACTATATCTACAAGAACCTTTTTATTTCTCTTAGACAGAATATATTATTGTGATGTTTTCAGTATGGTGGGGAAATGGATAAAAGTAACAGTTCCCTTAGGTTAGATGAGACTGACTTCTAGAGTATTATGGGCAGGATGAGTGTAATATCTAATGGTAGAAGGGCCATTCCTGTCCAAGCAGTTGCTGCTGGTCCATGGGAAAAGCAGTTATGTATCTCTGGAAATCTATTTGCAGCCTTGGTTGCGATTGCCATGGTTGATTCCACTTGAAGAGAAAGAGGAATGAAGAAAACAGAATAGTTTAACACACAGCACAAATGCACAGTAACAAGAAAAAAATTAATTGCTTATAACATTTACAAAGCATCTTTATTTGCTCAAGAGGTGATTCTGCTCTGAAAAACAGCACATCAGTTTGATATGGATGAGTAGCTGTGTTTGCCCACTTTGATATCTAAAGCAGGTTTTTGTTACACATAATTTATTTTGATTTAAGTAATGAAAGTAGCTGCCTAGGTGAAATGGTGGCTATTCTACCACACATAAGATCTACAATAAAAACCTAAAGTACTCAAATGCTATTTCAAACAGGACCTTTACCTTTCAGCTATGTAGAAAAAAAATCAATTTAACTCCTATGAAAGGGGTAGAACAGGGCAATTACAGGTGCATGTATGATTGAGTAGCATAAGAACCTACTCCTTCTGGTTGACTACTGCCCCACAGCTGTAGAAGAATAATACAGCCTACGGATCAGATGTCAAATAAATCCTGTGTGAGCTCCTGGACTGTTTCAGGGCAATCCCGCCCAGGTAAATTTAAAATGTGTTAAAATTGTTTAGTCCACATAAAGTACTTGCAACACTGTGGCAATACATGAAGTTGAAGCAAACTGCTGGGTTGGTAATTCTTAAACCATTTCAGGTAAATTATTTGAGGAGGTCTTGGATACACCCTATACTGGTTCTTGCTCCACTGTGCCAAAATGTAGTTCTCCAAAATGCTCAGCTCCAGCTTGCTACAGTGGCTGAGCTCTGGCATTTCAGAGGATGCTGCAGACCCCAGTGAGGCACTTGCTTAGGGGAACATTTCTGAGGGATCCCTGGAGACAGATCTTTCACTGCTGTAAAGTGTCTGAGCCCCAGTGAAGCTGTCAGTCAGAACATCGTGCTGCAGCTGCAACACTGTTGGTAATGCTGTGAAGTAAAGGGAGAGCCTGGCTGACGGTCAGACCTCACCTTGAGTCTTCAGGATGAAAGTTACATATCTGGCACTCTTTGAGGTGTTTTTTAACCATATTTAATTAGGAATCTAGTAAGCCTCTCTGAACATAGAACCCTTTGTTGTTGCTTTCATAATGTCACTCCTCAGAATAGCACAACACAGCAAATATTATTTAGGAAGAAGATACTGCAAAAAACTGTAACAAATTACTCCTTCAGGAAGGCTTAGTGGTGAGATAGGTGCTCAAAATCTGGAGATAAAGAGAGAATAACAATAGAGAATAATAAAGAGAAAATAATTAACTTGTCCAGCCTTTATAGGGATGAAGAACATTTCTTTGACCATGAACACCACTAGAAGACAAGGAAGTTTCTATTTTTCCTAAAATAAGCAAGATCTTTTCTAACAGTACTTAGGTAATCTGCCTGTGCAATGATCTAAAGGTGTATCCTGCTTTCTATTTTTGATCCATGCTCTCTGGTTCACAGCCCTGGCTGCATGCTTGGTGGTGGGAGGAAGGAGGACCCCACTGGAGTGCAAAGGTCAGTCTGATTCTTAGACTGCATCTACAGAGTGCAAAAAAGTTATTCACAGCAAAGTCATGACTGGGACCTCCTTTAGACAAAGTGGACATGGAAGAAATTAGGCAGATTCTTGCCAGGTCAGAGTTGTGATGCTTCATTCTGTTCGCAAAATGGATTTGCTTCAGATCTGTTGCTTCAGAGGAGAGGGCATGCATGAGGCACAGAGTTTAAATTGCTTATCCAGAAAATTATGGCAGGTTTTAGTTAAACTGGGAACCTGGGAATAAAATCTTCCAACCTCTTCCCTCACCTCTTTTCTCCCAACCTCTAGCATTAAATCCCTATGTTTTGGGGTTTTTTTTCCCCTGTATTTACCAATTCATTGTAGATTGACTGGTCTTTTTGCATTTATGGTGGCACCATATGGGAGATACAGTTTAACATTGGCCTGTAAAAACTGAACAAGATGGAAATAACACTGTAACAAAATCAGGCTCTTACTCTAGTGACAACCTATAGGATAAGCTGAAGAGAGGCAAAGACAGCTTTACATCAGAGATTCCTTGATACAATTTGTTCTGCAAAAAGGTAGCTGTCTCCACATAGTAACTTTCTGACTTTTGTGTGTACTGTGATTCTCTTTACAAGTACTTCTGAGGACTGCAAGAAAGAGCTCTCACAGCAATATCATCCTGTTCAATAACAGTCACCTCACATAATACCACCAAGGACAGTTCAGGTTTCTAGGGAGCCAGTGAACTGAATCAGTGATGTCCTGTGGATGCTACATGTTAATCCTTTAAGAAAATCTTTCTGTTGCTCTCTGGGAGTCTCCCAGCCATCACAGTCCTTCTCTCCAAAGTAACATGAGATACAGTGATCTCTGCATGTTTGGCTTCTCTTTGAAATGCTACAAGAACACTCTTTCTTGCTGTGTTTTAGTGCAATGCAAAAGGGTGCACTCAATGGACTCTCAGATCTGAAGGAAAAGTAGGGGTTTTTTTTGGTTGACTTTTCTCCTTTTAGTTCCCATCCTTCTTTTGAAGTGTGACTAGTTTTACAGGTATTGTGCTTCCTGCTGACACACGCAGAATTAAAGTGAGATGTATATTTTTTGACTACTAAGAAGTGCAGGGTTAAAGTTCTTTTCTTCTACAGAAATGGTCCTGTTGTAGATTTTTTGTCCTTCCAGTATGGTTTGTGTCCCCTCAAAACACAGCCATAAACAATTTCAGTGT
This sequence comes from Hylia prasina, assembly GCA_013397195.1. NCBI lineage: Eukaryota > Metazoa > Chordata > Aves > Passeriformes > Sylviidae > Hylia > Hylia prasina. Next base: position 4,289,965 of record VYXD01006830.1, read on the forward strand.
AGCCTCAGCAGAGGTGGCAATCTAATGCAAACGCTGATGAGATGTTGACTCTACAATGCCTTACCTCACAGATGAGGAGATGAAGACAAGAATCAGAATTGTGGCAGACTGAGAAACAACCAGAAAAATTGGAGGTCTAGCTCTCATCCAGAAGCTTGGTCATTCCAGGAAGTACCATTGCAGAAAACTTAACTGTTGTAAATTTTAAGTTAATCTCTACAGTGATTCAAGGGATATCCAGAAAGAATTGGAAAGGACAGGATTAGACTTGTGGCTTCCTTTCTGCCCAGAATATAGCTTTCTAAAATGGCATCAGATGTGTGTGGACAAGTCATTAGATTGGTAACACTGTGAAAAATATTGGACTTTTAATCACCATAATGTTTTGAAGGTAATTAATTATATCTGCTACTCAACAATGGATACTATGTTGACCTAAGTTTTCACAAATGGCATCTAAAATCTGTGGAAAGTTAAGAAGAGCATGCTGGATGCTTGTCACTTTACATAACCAGACTGGATGCTTACATAGCTAATATGCAGACCAAAGGCCCCTGAGTTTGAGAACTTGGGCTATCCTATACACCCAGCTTCTGAGCAGCTTGTTCCTGCGGCAGCTGTGGCTGTCTTAACACCTGTGCTTTACCAGTATTATGTCTAATCTTTTAACCTACAGCTTTATACTTGGATTTTCTTCCTCTATGGACGTAATTCCTTCATTTCTCAGTCCATTCTCTCTTTTGTTACTGACACTTCTTTGCAGAGCTTTTTTCCCCACTTGTAATTCCTCTTTCCCACCTCACAGTGACAATAGCTAGTGGTCTGATTGGCCTTGTTGCATCATGTACTCAAGTGAGCAGCCTCATCCCTAGACAGGGCAGCAGACCTTGGCTAGCAGCTTTCTATTGCCTATACTAAACAAAATACAAGTGTTTGTTGTGACCTTATTGGCAGTCTGAAGAATCCTTTTAGTCCCACGGGGGAATTTCTTGTTAGATGTTATAGAAATATGGGTGGAGTTTCAAAGTTTGGTTATTTCATGGTTATTTTCCTATTTAGGAATATATTTTCCTAAATATATTTTCCTATTTTGGAGATCCATGAACAACGACAGTGAATGAGCTCTGGATCCTAGATGCCAAACCTGTATCAACTTTGGCATGAAAAGGGAAAATCATTCCTGACTAATCATAGCCAAAGAGCTTGTCTTGAAGACTATTCCAGATCACTGTGCTGTGGACTCTGGACATCCATTTTGCCCCAGTGAGGTAACTTTTGAGAGAGAATCTCAGAGGAGAAACAAGAGGTTAGAATTTGTTGCTCGAAGTAGAAAAACAAATTATGTTGCACTTCATAAACAGGGTGTTAATGATAACAATGAAATAATCGATTTCTCCTCATTAAGTAACAAACAACACAAGCTGAAAAATTAACCAGTTGGTTTCACACAGTTGGATTAATGGAGAACCAAGCAGGTTCCTCTCACCAATGAATAATGGCCTAGAGAAACATGGTGCTAATCGAGACAACAGCGCTGGTAGTAAACAAGTCAATCCTGTATTTATTAGAGCAGTAGAACATGCATAATACATTGAGCTCTAGTTATCAGCTGAAAGTTGCACAATGCTGGCAAAATAGTCTGTTGTATCTCTACTAGAAGGAGATTGTTTCCTTGACAGGAAATCCATATGTCTAGGAGGAGAGACATTAATTTAGTAGAAGGTGAGAAGAGTGCCACATGTGGAGCGGGTGGCCTGCTCTTGACTGAACGGCCATTCAATAATTACTCTCAATGCATCACTAATACAGCAAAAGCACTGTCAATCAATCAGCACTCTGACTTTGTAAACTTATTAATGCTGCTTAGGTTTGACTAGAAGTTTAGAGGAAACTATGGATAGTATTTAAGTAATGCAAAACGTGAAAATATACTAGGCAAGTCAGGCTGGTTTTTTTGTTTGTTTGTTTGGTTTTTTTTTGCACAGGAATGTGCAGAGGTTTCGGTGTCTATGGAATGGGATTCAACTCATTTGACTTCTTGTAGTGTACAATAGGTTTGGCCTAAAGAACAGCATGCTAAATTGGACCTTGGAAAGCCTGCTCTGCCTTTGACCTGCTGGATGATCTTTGGCTTAAATGTGCCTTTTTCTGACATACCTACAAGATAGGGATGATGATGCACTTAGAAAACAAAAAAGTCCCATATGGAAGACATCATTGGAGGGGTTTTCTCACTGACTGTAATTTTTTTTTTTTCTGCTTTAGTTGACTGTTTGTCTGCATTTGACTGATTATGCTAGTAACGAGAAAAAGCTTTATACACTCCTAGTTTATTAAGGGGTAGATTTAGTGTTGAAGCATTTGGAAGGTGCTCATATAGAAAACTAACAGTAACTGTTATTCAGTAAACCTCAGCTTAGGCTCACAAAACCAGTTAATTGTAAAGAGTCAAATGTCTTCCCTGAATGCTCCCAGATTGTGTCTTTAATTCAAGCAACAGTCTTTATGGCAATGTGATTTATTGTAACTAAATGCTAGTTGTTGGTGTTCCTCGTGCTAAGTACAGACGTTGGTCTTTGCAAAAGTCAAATAGAAGATATTTTCAGTTTAAGATAGTTCCATTTTCAAAAGCTAGAGGTATCACCATTTTTTTCCTAAGACATCATGTCATGGCACACAAGAAGTGTGATTCTGCAGAACAGCAAAATCTAAAGATAATGAAAATTCATAAAGAATTGATAAAAAGAGGAAGTATTAGGGATATTCCTGAAGAAGCTGTATCAGTAGGGGAGTTTCTATTACAGGTAACTAGAGTAAGTCCCTCAGGAGTCTTCTGTTTTCATCTATTTATTAAACAACTAAGAGAATAAGACAAACTATAAATTAATTATACTTACCAGTGACATAAAATCAAGGCAGCGGTGAACACAGATAATGCGATTCATAGACAACAGGGGGCCAAATTTTCTCCTTGCTTACACCTGTTCAATCTTACTGAAGTCAATGGGATTGGACAGGTGTAACTGAGGGGAGAATGTAGCCTCAGGCCTTTTCTACAAAGGGGTGGAGAGCTGGTGAAAGATGCTTAATGTTAATAAATATGAAGTCTTATCCATTAGTCTGAGATGCACAAAAGACAAAGAATGAAGTGAACGGAGAGATGAGGTGCACAAGTGCCCAAAACATGGGCACTTTGCATACAGGAGCTCTGGTGATTTCAGGGGATGCTGTGAGATCTCAGCCCAACCCCAAGCCAGGTAGCTTTTGTGGTGGCTCAGAGGAATTGCGCTGATGAAGGATTTTGAGTATTTAGGTCTGTGTGCACAACCTGCACAGCAGATTGGAGCATAGCACATAGCTGTCATTCTATTTATTGATTACTTACATATACAGTAGTAATGACTACCTCTTAGAAATTAAGTGTTGTCTCATAAACACATTAAGTGCTAATACCTTCCAGCCCTGCAGTTCTCTCAGTCAAACTGTCCACCAGAGTCCTGTCTGATAAAAGGTATCCACAGCCTTTCATATTCGTTCACAATCTAAATCTCAGGTTACCGAGGTAACAAGCAGGTTAATCAGCTCCACCACACTTCCCTTAATTGAGGTAGAGTACTTCATTCTCCACTTCAGTCAGCTAAGTACAATAGCCTTTTTTAGTTGGCTCTCATAGACTGTTTTTGATCCACTTGACTCTGAGACAGTTCCCCTCTCCAACTACAGTGAACAGTACTGTACACTAACAACAAACGTGATTGAATTGCTGAATTACACAGTGTGCTTTCCAACTGTCTTGTGCTACGAAGTTCATACATAATTTATATTGGAATTGCATTAGGTTGTGTCCTTTGCATGAGATTGGTTGTCTTGTAGCACCAGCCCTGTGATGGAGATGGGGTAGAGCCATTCTGCACTAGCATGGTTTTGGGAGATTGGCCCATGACTGAAACAGAATGGGGATACACATGGGACTGGGGAGCCTTTCCTTGCTCTGCTCGTCTGCCTGAGGTATGTTCCCTGTCTCAGTTCTCAGTCAGTAAAAGCAGTTCTCCATCAGTACAAGAGAAGATAATTTCCTATAGATATACTGCTGATTTGGATTCAGATTGTGTGTTAAGTGCTCCAAGGCAAGCTGTACTACTGCCTCATTTTTTTCTGGGACCCCCTTACCTCTAAAATTTTAAAAGAAAAAAGCACTATGCTGTATCAAGTGCTTTTTGTGAATGTTCAGAGCTTAGCCTTAGTCTCCCTCACCCCCAGAATCTCAAAGCTCACAATGTTTCCTAAAAGGATTTTGAGAGGTCTTCCATACTTTTTGTAAACTGCTTAAGCAGGGAAGCATATAACTGTCACAGAAACAAAGCCACTTGTGCTGTATAGCATGTATTTATCATATATAGAAATTGTATCCAGCAATTACAGGCAGAAAGTACACTGCTCGTAACAACTTCAGAGGGATTCAAGTAGGAAAAATGAATTAGGGCTTCATTATTAATAAAACTGATGCAACTCATGGAAGAGAGTCTGAACTTTTACTTATATACACGTGGATGAATCTCCAGGTTTATGTCTGTCTTGTGAGATGGGAGCCATAATAACACAATGCCTTCTAATGCCAGTCTGGAGGGTGAAGCAAGTAACAAAACTTTGCCCTAATTTGTGAGTGCAAGGTTTTCAATGATCTCTTCAGACACCCTCCCTAACCACCAATGTAACCCTAAGTCCACCTAAAGCCACTCAAGTACCCCTAAATTTGAAAGGGGAAAAATAAAATAAAGAAGTATTAAGAATTTAAAACCAGGACATTCTTTTACTATTTGTTGCTGAGAACATGAAAGGTTGATTTGTGATGAGAATAGCTGGCTTCAAATTTTCATCAGTATGGGACTTCTAAATGCCTGCTACTAACAGCGTGTTTTTATTTATCATGGTGTGTGCCTCTCTTTAAGTTTGGGAATCATCAAAATAGGGTAGACTCAGCCTTTGTAATACAACCCTCTAGGAACAATTTTATTCAGTCAAAGTAATACTGAGACCTTGGAGAGGAGAATTGATCTAAAAAGCATATTTTTTTAAGAGAAGCCCTTGCACCAACCTTCTATTGTATATTATCATTAACAATTTCTGGTAACCCAGGAAGACACACTGCTTTCTAAAGTAAAGCTAAAGCTCACTCAGCTATGTTAGAAGCAGATTTTTGAATCCCTTAGTTCCTCAAGTCTTTAATACTGCCTGTAAATCTTGACAAATTACATTTTTGGGCTTCAAACAATGTTTTTTTATGAACTTTTCCAACTGTCCCCCTGAGAAATATCTAAATGACCCAAGAACTACTTACATTTTTTGCACTGTGTAAACCAAAATTTCACAACTGCTATAATTTGAAATATTGTATTCCTCTATCTTGGGAAAAAAGGAAACAACCCACAACCCCAAGCTCTCACACAATCATGTTTGTTTTTTCCTCTTGACTGCATATGACATAAAACCAGCTCCCATGTCTGGGGTCCCAAGTAACCAAGACAGAAATCTGTTATTTTTTAAATGAAAAAGACTCATAGTTTAAAAATGTAGAAGCTAATCTGCAAATGAGAAAATGTATATGTTACTTATCAGTGAGAAAGAACATACTAAATGTAACTTCTGCTGGAGAGAGGAGGGAAAGAGCAGGAATCTCCACAGTCAGAGAGCTTCACTGCATTTCTGCCCATGCTTCTGGCTTAGAAGACATAAAACATTCTCAGCACTAAATGCCCTCTCAGCATTATGTGCTTGCCACTGTTACGAAAATGTTATTTCTTTCTCTTCAGTTAATTTGCTTGAGGTGCTAAACAAAGATGCACACTGGCAATCAAGAAAGCTCTAGTGATAATTCAAAGAGAAACAAAAAGTAATACTGAGAGTAAGACCAGTACCATGAGGATAGTTGCATTTGGTGAATTATTAGCAGAGAAAGTGAGCCAAAGAGCTGTTCCTTCTGTTTTTTGTCTCTGATATTTCCATGATGGTCTTAGAAATGCTTCTCTGATTTTAGTCACTTAAGTACCGTTTTTTATTCCTATACACCCAAGAGAATGCATGTCTCTTCATTTAGAATAAAATGGTTTTGCTGCTCATTTCTATAGCATTTTTGACTGTTAACCTTTAAATTTTAGGGGGGGAAATGCTTGTGGTAATAAAGCACTCCCAATTATTTTCCAATTAAAAAAGAAATCAGAGGAGAAAATTCTTAAGAAATGCATATAGTGATTTCAGTCCAGATACTGTTCAGAAATTAACCCAAAAAAGTGTTCATTGCAAAGCAGTTGAAAGCATTTATTCCTTGCTAATTTGGAGGTTTATTTTTTCTTTTCTTTATATCCACTTGAATATATAGAAAAAACGGCTGTGTACTTCTGCAGAATCTTCCTGTCTTTACAGTGGTCTAATTAAAAAAAAAGACACACAAAGACAAGCCAAACAAATTCAAAATTTTAATAAAATAAAAACAAAAAAAAAGGTATAAAATATTATCTTGGTGATATGAACCAAAGATACAATAATGAGTATCGATGGGATATGAGATTATTCCCACTTGTAAAAAATACCTCCATAACTCATTCGTGACCAAGGCAGTTTTGAATTATGGGATTTGCAGTTCACTCGTGGGATAAATTACATACTCCTCAGATAACCATTATGTATCTGGCAATGTCTGTATCATTCACAGCTCTGGGTAACAGCAAGAGACTGTGCTTTCCTATTGCTTTAGTGAGTGTACTCTTCAAACATTTATTGTACAATGGTTATTGCAGGGGATAAATAATGCATACGGAGGAAGAAAATTTACATTATAAGTTGATTAAACTGCTTAACAGTTTTTAGCCACTCTCTAAATAAGGATTTTTAACCAGATTTAATCTATGCAGTGTTTCATGTCCAAAGAACTAGCATTTAATCTCTGTTTAACTGAAATTTAGTTAGCAATGTTGACACCTCTGCATTTTAACACTGGGATTTCTTTGTGAGACACAATCCCTTTCACTCAACTTAATATCCCATCTTGGTCTCTAAGGGAAAATAATTGAGTTTAGGCTAGTTCTAAATAGCGATAAGGACAGGGAACACAGATGGGTATTTCATTGATTAACACTAACACTGGCCTAAGGCCTTGGTGTCAGGCATTAGATTAGGACATTACTAAGAGAATGACAGAGTTTTGGCACTTTATTCCTCCTCAATAACATTCTTTCACATATTAAGTTTATCCCACCCTAGGTAGCTACTTTATCATGCAGAAGGCCTTAATCCACTGATGTGACTCTATCTGCTTTCACTTTGATGCTGCCTCTGTTTACAAGAGTAATGCAGCCTGTGTAAGACAAAGTACTCGTGACAAGAACAACTGAATAAGGCTTTTAGATGCACAGAGCTCTGACCTAAAAAAAAAGGGAAAAAAAACTTCAATAAACTTCAAAATACTCCAAAGCAAAAGAGAAGGGAAAAAATCAACAAAAAACAGAGGCTTTTTGAAATGAAGTTATGTTGTTTGCATCATGAAGAAGCAGACATGAGTTTTCCATCAAGAAGATTCAACTTTACTGATCTTCTTGTACTGCACTTTATCTTTTCTTCACCTTTGACCTTCCTTTCAGTGTCTCCTCAAGGCATCATGAACGTAAGCCTTGTGGTGTTCTTTTAGAAGTAGGATTGCTGCTATCCCCTCTGGTGAATTTAAGCAGCTGTTGGAGTCAGTGACAAGGTTGGCTACAGATTTGGTGTACTGGCTGGGAAAGAGATTATGGGTCAGTCCCCAGTGCTGGGAGACAAAAGATTCAAGTAGTTCAGGATTTTTTGGATATCCGAAACAGATTTCATGAAATTTGTAAAGATCTAACGGTGTATTGCAGGTTTCATGTGGTCTAAACAGCTTATAGCAAGTAAAACTCTAGGTAGCCAGTAAGTGGTGTTTTCACAGCAATGCTGTTTTGCAGAGTTGTATGAGGTCTTGTGTAATATAATTCCACAAAATTGCATTGCTGAAGACAGAAACTACTGATTCTTAGCACTTGCAGGAAATGTGACTGTTAGGTGGACTGCCAATTTTATGAAACTCAAACTAGATTATTGGTGTATTTATTACACGAAAATTACTTGCTGGTGAGGCTTTTTCTCTCCAGTTAATAGAAGGTTTAATAGACTGGCTACTGAGAGTGGCATTTTAGATTTTTTAAAAGCTTATTTAAAGTGATGCTAGAAATTTGTCTCCTTTTTTTCTAAATCATGGAAAAATTTTTGAGACATGTGAAAGACAATGGAGTTATGGGAAACGAGACAAAGGTTATGACCTTATTGGTTTGAATCTAATGAAGATTTTCCTGCTTCAAACACAGACTTATTTAATTTTGTTTGGAGTGTCACTGTACCTGGATTCTGGCTGAAGGTAGGAAAGGAAATTGCCTTCTTTCAGTTTCAGACAGCTTACAAGAATTGGTTTTTTATAAGCATTGTAAGCCTGCTGTGAATGTTGGCAACAAGGAAACGTTATATTTTTATATTTGCATTTAAAATAGTCCTATTAAGATTGTTTAAAATTATCCACATGATACAGGGGCTATCTTAAATTGTTCTTGTTTACACAGATTGAAAATCTGGCCTTCAGTGTTCAGACAGAAACATGTGGTTTGTTTTCTTTTCACTTAAACTGGTGCAGAATTGAAGTAGCTCCATGTAAGTAATTCGAGCTGAATAAGAGCCAGAGAAAAACAATCCTATCTGATGGGTGGCATTTTTTTGCATGCATTGATATATCACACTGGGGTATTTCCCTTTTAGAAAAAAGAGGGGAAACTTATCATGTGACTTTTCCAGACCTTTAATTTTATATGGTTGTTCCCACCTATTTTGTAGTTTGTACACTGTATGGACAGTTCATTGTTCAATTTTCTGCACAAATTATATGAATTTTGCTTGAATTCCCCAGCCAAAATTCATTTTGGAATTATCTCTTTAGAACATTATGATTATTTTTGTAATGATAACAACTCTTAAGAGACTTATTTTACAGAGAATGCTAAAGTAGCTTCCAATTCTACTTTTCAGATCATTAACTATTTTTTGCACAGCAGCTTCAAAATGTAAAACAATGTTTGTTCTCCTTTTTTCGGTGACAGCTTCATGGCAATTGAGTCTGTGGTAAGAGTTTTCAGTGCAGTTCCTTTTTCCCTAAATGTCTTTGTAAATGAGATATTTTTGGCAGCTCTGATGAAAAAGAAGGCTCGTAGGACTAAGCTGGATCCTAGCAAAGTGTGACTAGATGCTGGAAAACTTCGTTACCTTTGCTTTATCCTGGCAGCCTTGGCCCAGTTTTCTAAAGGTCCTTTCTTGGCAGCCTCTCTAAGCAAAAGAAGATATAATGGCAAATTATTGTTTGATTTTTCAGGTATGGACAGGGATTGCCACATAATGCAAGATTTCAGCTCAGGTTTCCCAAGGAGAAAGGTGAGCACAAACATCCTGTGACTTGTACTCTCCACAAAGAATTTGCATTGGTTTTGGCAGCACTTGAAAACATAAAATGTCCCAACAGTTCAAAGGGTGGTATTTTAAAAAAATAAGAAGTATTTGTTAGTTCTGAACACTGAAGTGATGTGCATTGTAACCGTTTCTGCCCACCTGTAAGATTTAAAAATGCTCTGTTTTGAGCACTTCTTTTGCATCCTTTTTCTTGGTATGGTAGATAGAAACTTTGGATTGTTTGGAGGAGAACTGGGTATAGTTGTGAGGATTTTGAGTTCTTTATGTGCAGCAATGAACATGCTGGTTTCAGATTTAAGAACATGGTGTAACTTTAGATCAGGAACATGAGTTTCTCTATAGTATTTACCCTTTCATGCAGGACATCCTGACAGCTAGGGTTTTAAATCTTCATGGGGTTTTCTTGTTTATTTGTTTGGGGTTTTTTTTGTTTGAAAAGGGATTATGCCTGTGCAGAAAAATGTAGAACATTTCCTTGAGACTTCCTGTCAGTGAGTGAGTTTAATGCACATCTGAGACATTGGCAGCACTATAATAAGCCACAGTGGTAGTTACCATCTGTCATGTTGCCAAACTATCTCAAGGCACATTTGTCTTTCTCGGGGAGGGGAGAATATGTCAGTGCACTTGGAAATGGAAAGAAAAGCTGTGCTTTTAGCCCACCCCTACCACATAACCACATCTCGTGCTTCTGGACATATGTAGAGGAAATTAGCTCCATCTACCCAGTGTGATGCCCAGAAAGGCAAGGCAGAAATCTACTCACCCTCTACAGCTTAGTCCACTTCCAAGGCAGCTTCCACTGTAATATCATGCCACCAAAATATCACAGTGGTTTGTTGTTCATTGGATCACTGTAGCCTTCCTACAAAGTCAAAACTGGCAGGAGACAAAGATGAGTTAATGGAGCCTCAGTGGGTCTGGGAATTGCAGGTGTGGGCCAAAGCCTCTGGGGGTCTTTGCCCTGCTCCTAGGTGTAGCTACTGTGTCACCATGAAGGCTCCAGGGCAGGGGAAAGCAGGTGGGGAGCCTTGCAAACCTGCTGCTCTTGCTCTTTCTGCCTTGCAAAGAAATGGGATGTCTGTGTCTGGAGGCCAGGGCACCATCATGACAAGATCTGGTGGGAAAATGGACCAGGGAAAAAAATGTATCTGGGAAAAAAAAGAAATCTTGAAAACCACACTCTTAATTAGATAAAATATGCCTGAGGGAAAGCTGGTCAAAGTAAGTATTAATGCTGAAACACCACAATAATTTGTTGGTTTTACGTTTTAAGTATTCCACGGTTTCTGAAAATAAGGAAGAAAAGTGTCTGATTGTGAGCATCAGATTGGGTCTGTGTTTTCAGGGGCAATTCCTGTGTCACTATTGGGATGCAATTCCCACTGTCACTGGTATCAAATGCACTCTCAAGTGCCTGATTTTTCTGTCGAAAGTGGGATGATTCCTGAGGGGAAAAATTGCAGCTTCAGTGTTTATTGTGTTCTTTGATGAAATTTGAATGTATTAAAATTAATTTCATCTTAAATGCAGACTTTTATCTAATTCCAGCCACCTCCTAAGATGACTGTGCATGTGAACATAATCTAGACAATAATGCAATGGCAGTTTAAATAAAACTGAAAGTCTTTAGGCCCCAACTCAGAACTAAAACTCTTAGAAATCTCGTCTAATGTGTTGTTTATGCTGCCTGCCCCCATTCTTTGAAAAATGCAGGCTAGCCAAAAGTTTTTGATCCTTCTGCTATTAACAGATGGTATATGTAGCTAAGGATAAGCTGAGACTATCACTTAGGCTGCAAGCAAAGGGGTGAGGGATGCTCCCCTGTGGGTACCCTTAAAAGGCCATAAGCTTGAGTAGCAAAAATGAAAAGGTCTAGTGCTGGTGTTAATTACGCAGAAACCACACAGAAAGTGCTCGCTGTCACAGAGTTGAGAGGTTGTGCATCCCTTCCAAAGATAAAAGGCATGGTATGAAAACATTTTGCAGAGGACAATGAAGTGAAGATTAGCATAATCTTTTGCAGTATCCTCAGTAAGCTATCCATGAGTGAGCTGCTTTTTTCTCATTCCTTTTGCTCTAATGTCTGGATTTAAGGAATGGCAATGTAAGAATAGGCTTTGTCCTTGAAGCCTGACAGTTGTGTTTTCCCGCCTTCATGTGATCATCCTTGTTGCTAGTGTACTGCTCTTCTGGTAATCAGACAATGGAAGGAAAATGAAGTGTCAGTTCATTGACAGAACCTTATCCTGGCTATGTTTTTGTCTTAATCCAGACTCATCAGTGCTCTCACACTCTCATATTTTCTTGTTTCTTCTGAATCAAAAATGTAAAATCCCTTTTATAAATGTTTGGTATGAATGTAAAAGCAAATAATGCTGGAAAATCCTAAAAATAGCTCCGTGAAACCTAAAAGCAACATAATAGTCTAACTCCTCTCTGCTTGGGAGGAGAGTGTCTGTGGTGCAATGCCTGTTTAGCATGTTAAATTGAGCATGCTTTCATACCTACCTCAGTGAAAATGGCTCTTTAGATGCACGTCCTCTGGAGCACAATGTTTAGTTTTAGCATGGAGACTTAGGGATATACATGTTTTGGTTTAACGTGACTGTCTCTAGGGCTGACACAGTGGCTAATACTCAAGTTTGTTAGCCACTTTGATCCTGAGTGCCCTGTTTTAAGTCTTGCTACTACTGGTTAAGCTAGCACTTTGTTACCGCAGGGATAACTGGAGGATTCGGAGTGTTGGGAGGCACTATCCCCAAGATCAAAATATAAAAATAGGTCTGAGGTCAGGGAACTGTACAGACCCCCAGAAGCTTTTCAGTTTTACAGCTGGAGATAGTCTCTTAAGTATATATAAATCGTCATTAGGATTCTGACAAAGAAGTGCACGATGGGATTGCTGCAGGGCAGGCTCTTTGAATCTTATTCCTGATAAAAACCACTTCTGGCTGGCTGACAGGAGACAAGGCAAGTTCAAGGAAGGCATTAAAAACATCTTAAATCTATTGATGGCAGCAGAAGTGTTGGGATGAATAGTTTGGGATTAGGATGAAAATTTCTGAGTGCAGTCAGGGCAGAGAATTTGGCTCCAGCTGGCAATTCTGGGGAGAAATATGTTTCTGAATATGGTCAGATTCAAATAATAATGCACAGGATCACTGTGAAACTTTCTGAGAGAGAATAGTTATTTTTTTCCCTTCCTTTCCCCCCCATTCTCCCCAGGGGAAACCTCTGTCTGATTGAAATAGCGCTGTAGCAGAAGGCAGGCTACCTATCAAAGAGCTCTCTAGCAAAGGCACCAGTGAGGGAGCAGGAGTGGATTTCAGAGCATTGATGGGCACCTCTGCCCTGCTAGGAGCAGCTGCAGTGAGACATGGCACCAGGAACTCCCCATGGTGCTTCCCTTCAGCAGAACAGAGGGGCAGTGTCTCTCCACTGCCTCACATGCCCTGGGCAGCCTGGGATGATGGAGGGCAAGGCACCTTTGCCTACATGGGGCTAAAATTTCTTTGCTGAACAAGGAAAGCATCACTACTCATCTTTGCAAATCAACAAGCAATACAGCTCCTTCAACACAAGGGCTGAAGGGAGGCTGAGGCAGACATGGTGTTTTTAGCCTTTTCCAGGCTGTGGCTCCAACCCAAAGGCGTTGAGTGGCATGTGTTTTTGTTACCATATTAGTGGCTGCCCAGCTGACAGTGACATTTGGGTTCCCAAATTTTTCATCCCCCACAATAATGTGAATGTTAAGAGTTTTTGCACTAGAAGCCTGGTAATGTCTAACCTCTGAGCAAGTAATTTCAATGTAGATGTAGACCTGCTGCTCTCAGTCAAGCAAGCATCTGTTGCTCATTTTTATTTGGATTTTGCATTGATATAAGAGCACTGAATTGGTTAGAGTATGATGCTTGCCCCGCGTCTTCATGTGTAAAGCCCTATTGCCTTTGGCCCTCCTGGAAATACTTACCTCTGTGAAACTGAAGGGACCATCCATGTCTGCCCACGGTGCATGTACTGGAACAGTAGACAATGGGCAGCGTGAGTGCTACTGCACAGGCTGTGGTAGCTCCTTCTGCAGGCACAAGAAAATTCTGGTGGGAAGACTTTCCCTAATAATACAACAGAAATTGTGTTAATTTTCTTCCTAACTGATGGTCAGTGGAGTGATGACTGAAAGATGTTTGAAAGGCTAGAGAAACTGGTAACTGAGCATACCTGCAATGGAGCATCAGCTTGTAGCCCCCAGCACTGTCCAGAGCCACATGATCTGAAACTCCAGTAGGTTATTCCTCCTTGAGACCTTAGAGGTAATGGTTTTTTTCCTATGATTCATGGACAGTGCATCAATATGATTGAAATCTAGCCTGGCATTTTGCTGAGTGCAAATGAGAGTGTCTTTGTTAAAAGAGCATTTCAGTGAGAAGGTGACAAAAGGACCTAGTGGTCAGAGTTATCCTAAGTTCCGTGCTAGTAGTAAGAGCGGTTATTAGTGTTTTGTTAAAGAAAAAAATAAATTGCAGCTTTTCTATCCAACCTAGAAATCTGCCCCAGCCTAATGCAAGCAGACAGGTTCAGTGCTACCTAAAATTATTTTGCCTCGTCAATGAACTGTGGTGTTTGCCTGTTCATAAATACTGTGGACTCCTTATTGTCTGCTCCACTGCCATCTGACACACAAAATTGAATCAAACACTCACAATATCCAACTTGTTGTCAGACATCAGATACTAAAATAAGCCTGCTTCCCTTTGTGTTTTAGCTATCATGTTTTGTTATGTCAGACTCTGGGATCATGTTATGTTTGACTGGGTCCCCCTGAAAAAGAACCCAAGTGATCTGCGATTCATGCTGATTTGAGTGACGTAGCAGTTGGTGGGCAGCAGATAATTGAAAGTTTGCAAGGCATTATACCTAGCTGTCAGCACAGCTCTGGATTTGCATAATTGTTCAAAACATCAATGAGAATTGTTACATTTAATTACATCTTATTTACAAGGGACTTGCTCCAATATTTGATTTCTTGTCAAGCAATGGAACAGACTGCCCAGGGAAACAGCTGAGTGGCTATCACTGGAGGTATTTAAAAAATATGTAGGTGTGGCACTTAGGGACATGGTTTAGTGGTGGACTCAGTGTTGGGCTAATGGTTGGGCTCAAAGATCTTAAAGGTCTTTTCAAACCTAAACAATTCTATGATTCTGTATTTGAAAGAGTGTTAACTGAGGTACAAAAAACCTGAACCTATAGATAAACAGGAGAACAGCACATGAGAAAGCTCATTATAAATTTGCTAATAGTTATTTTCTTCTTTCAGAAGTACTTCATAATGAGATATCCCTAAAGCACTAACACTAGCAGTGATAACCATTTAAGCTTCCCACAAGTGCATGCCAACAGAAATCATGAATTATGAAGAGAACATAGGCATGACAGCAAATATCTTGCAGCTTTCTTGATCACTACAGAGGAAGCCAGGTGAGATTTTATTTCTGTTAAAGTTCCTTGGAAGTGTGAGGGCTTCTGTGGAGAGCTAGCATGAGGACCTGTTGTATATTTAGGATGGCAAAATTTAAAACACACACATAGGCCAGGAAGCTAAATTACACAACAGGCTTCCTATAATGACTATCACCTTCAAAAATGCAGTCCACAGTGCTTTCCAATGCATGGCATTTGCAATACTACCTTTTCTTGGGAACATTACTCTTCATAAGGTACTACAGCCAAACACAGAACCCTGCATTCCCATGTATTCATATAGGGTATATCCTGCTTTATTCACTGTTATGAATATTTGCATCAGTATTTGGATTTGTTCACACAAATGTTTGTGAAAGTGCTGCTTGATTCACATAAAACCTCTGCGTGTGAAAAAAAAAATAGGACTTTAATAAGAGCATTAATCTTTTGCTACTCAGCATTCAGTTTTCTCTTGAAGAGCTGTCATTCATTAGGTGCAGACACAATGTTGCATGACTCAAGCAAATTATTGTTGCTTAAAAAACTACCCAGAGAAGCAAGATGTTCACCAACTCACCTGCTCACCTGCAGCTCACTGAGAAAATTGGTGGAGTTCAGTGGGATTATGGGGAATATGAAAAGCTAAATGTGTGTCTAAGTGTTGTGAGGATCAGGGCTGATGCACACATCCACCACTATCTGGAACAGTTTTTGAATTATTAATGATAAGAAAAATTGCCTAAATTAATTGGATAATTTATTTGTAATGAATAATTCGAGTAGCTCTATTCCTGAATGTCTTCCTGCCCTTGAATAAAGCAGTTTGGAGGTGCTGCCTGCCTCTTGTTTCGAATGTAGTTAAAGCTTCAATTAGGCTTGCCTACATTGAAATTTGACATACCAGTTTCTTTCACGTATTTGTACAGACAGAGAAGCAAGTCTGTGTTTGGGTTGTATTTTTTCAGGGTTTGAAGTCTTGTTCAAAGATCTTGAAAGATTGAATGACTGAGGACATAGACTGGAATTCTGCCCTTCAGTTTATGTGCAAAATCAAAAACATGCAAAGTTTGGTAGTATCTGAGTTTCATCTGATAAGGCATAAATTAAAGTATAAAAAGAAAGCCCAGAAATAGGAGACTTGTCAGTTTGAATGTTAGTTAAATAAGTACATAAGATAAACAGTTCAGTGAGGGTTATGTAGCTGAATTTTCAATCAGGATGCACAAAAGGCTGTTGGAACAGCATCTTCCATTACCTACGTGTAGAAAACATGTAGAATTTGTTGCACAAAGTAGCAGACGTAGTTTACAAGGGAAAATCTACCAGTTATAACAAATCTTTTTTTTTTCAAATTAAATACTATTAACCAACTCAGAGCACCAAAATGTCCTTAACCATGAGCTCTTTTAAAAATCCAATATGCAGCAAGTTTTGACTGTTCATTTGTCATTTAATTAGCACTGAAAAGTCTTTCTTTCGAAACTGTTTATTTCATACCTGCAAACAGGTACTGCATGCTGCAAAATTTAGTTAATTTGCATCCCTCTTTTTACTTTTAATCTTAAAACAAATTACTGTTGCCATTCTGTTGAATATAATTAGATGAATAGCTGCAAGTTTGTGATACTACCACTTAATTTCCACATGGTACAATACACTGTTAAACT
Source organism: Hylia prasina (assembly GCA_013397195.1). Classification (NCBI taxonomy): domain Eukaryota; kingdom Metazoa; phylum Chordata; class Aves; order Passeriformes; family Sylviidae; genus Hylia; species Hylia prasina. The sequence continues at coordinate 4,306,614 of VYXD01006830.1, forward strand.
GTTTTGCTTCATTGTAGCATTAAATTTGAAATAATTGGCCCAGAAATTTGAGGCAAACGAAGCTTTTGAAAAAAGGAAAGAAACAACTGATATTTAGCTGGAGCAAAGTCCACAGTGCCTGTATCTCTAGTGAAGAGAGCTGCTTCCCCTGTTGGGAAAAGGTGTATCAGGGACGCAGGAGAGAGGCAACAGGGCAGGAGCCAAATGCAGTAGCTTCTAATGCCACTGTGTGGGGACAAACCAGTGACTGCCTGGAAAAATTACTCTGGAGAGTGAGAGGATAAAGTGGAGTTCTGACCTAATCAGGGAATAGGTTTTAAAGGTATCTGGGAAGAAAGAGATGGCTGTGGGCAAGAGAGAAGCAGAAAAGAAGGAATAGCTTTTAATGTAGCTTGGAGAGAGTGTGTGTATGTGTGTATACATACATACAGGTATATATATATGGCAGTGAATTTGAACATTCTGGGGTTTGTAAGGTGCAGCACTGCAATGCATAGACATTTTGTACTTTCCTTGCACAATCTTTGCTTCTGTTTCTTGAGTGTGGCATTAGAAGGAGCTGACAAACCAGGACAAGTGATCCAGAGAGAGTGGTATCCACATGCAGTTTCAGAGCAGTGTGTAAGTCCTGGGTTAGCCAGCTGCTAAAGCTCTGTTCCCTGCTACAGTGACATGGACAGGCTGCTTTGCTCACAGTATTGTCACACAAGTTATGAAAAGGGAGGACATGGCATACTGCTTTCTCTTCCAAAAATGATATGTTTTACAAATCAGTGACCAGGAACAACAGTGAACACAAGAGACATGGAGCTCTGAAAGGTCACAACTTAGAGATGGGTGGAGGAGCACCTCCATGGAGATCATCAGTGAAGAGCCCTCTGTGGTTGCAGCTATTCTGTGAAACACTAAGGACTCTTAAAAATGTGGTGCATAATCTTACCTACAAACAAATTGTCACAAATTAAAGTTTCCTCTTAAGGTTTTTAAGGCCTTCCACAGGATTCAGGTTTTGGTCATGAGAGAAGAGTCTCCTTTCATATCTACAGATATTGTATAAGAAATTTAAGCACTACTGTTTATTGTGTTTTTTCACATGTGTAATTTATCTGGATTCTGCAGGTATACGTTTTTTTTTACATTTGTCCTTTGGTGTTAATGCATTTTTTGTAGAATATGTGTAAATAGATATGAGCAAACTGTGTAAAAGTTATTCAGCTACCCAGTGAACCATGTAATCTGTTGATTCATAGAGACAACAGATAATAGAGTGAGATATTTGCTTTACACTGTCTGTATAGTATCTAGGCACAGAGTCAATTTGTGTCCTGTCGGGGCATGTTGTACCACACTATATTATCACTTTGAGGATAGGCAATTTGGGTAATGAATATGTGAGCTGGTGGGGGTGGAGAAGTATCTCTGATATTATCTATAAAGTGGAAATGTTGAACCAAGGTTTTGGCTTCATCCTGCTTAATACAAAGCACTAACATCACAGACAAGCTCTTCTGCTATCTTGGAAACAGTATTGTTAATTAGCTTCTACCTTCACCTCTATCATATCATAAAAATGAAAACAATACACTAAACACTGACATTTTCTTTGTACAGCAGGTATGAGTAAAAATGCCATCCCTGTGGGAAAACACAAAAATTAAATGCAAGTAAATGAGCATTTTGAGAGCAGTTGAAAAAAATAGTTACTATTTGTTATGCTTGACCCAGGGATCCGTTTGACCAGGTTGTGGTTATGCTCAGCTACTGCAACAACCCATCACTGTATCTCTGTTCCAGCCGCCCCCAACAGCCCTGGGGTAGACAGCTGTGCAAATGAGCAGGACGTGCAGAGTAATGACAAACAGGCCACCCTCTGTCCACTCTCCAGAATATCCTTCGCAGCATCAGATTTTTGTTTTCTTGTTAATCCTCCTCTTAACAGATGACCATGCAAGCTGTTAGCATTTGCATGAATTTTCCAGAAAAGTATCCCCAGATTCCTAACAGGTATTTACAAAAGAGAATTTGTGAAAGAGAGGTTCCAGAGCTGAACTTCTTCCTCTACTCCCAACATCCCAACACAACATCCAACAAGGGTATGTTGTGCAATGCAGGAAAATCTGTACCTAGGTTCTACATCAAATGTCAGAATGGGTTTAACTGTGTTACTCCAGACCTCTGCCCTGAATAATTTGCCCTTTAGTATAGAAATGCAGGTTAATAGACTTAAATGGCTTCTCAGTAGTACCAGGACACTGAGCTTGGTTGAAGATGGCTCCAGTATTGCTAGGCAGAGTAACAGGTGAATCTCACAGTCAAATATGCAGGTGATCCAAATAAAGCCACTAAGGTGTATCCTGTGTAATGGGAGTAGCTAGACTCTGTCAAGCTGAAATTAGCTCCATCCACTTAGCTTTTCCCCATTTTCTGATCCTGCCATCATTACCTGGAGTCATTGCTGAGATTTGAAGCCTGCAGAGGGGAGTGGGAATGAGCTATCTGCCCACACTGCGGGTGACTGCCACATCAAGGAAATCTCCATACATCAGATATGAAGCCAAACAGCAAAGGCTTAAAAATGGAAAAGCTGGGTGAAACATATTAAAATATTTTTTCTTTCCTCACTAATGGTTGGTGATTTGTCCATAAGCAATCATTTCACTCACATCTCACTCAGACCTCCTGATAAGGTCTGCTTCTGACAACTTGGTTGGCTTCACTTTGACAAAATTCGTCTGGACTGAAATACAAATTTTGCTTGAATAAATAAAGACTGCAGGTAGTCCCAGAACCTCTCTTCCCTTCATCCCCACACCTACCACATGCACCCAGGCTACTGTAGCACCTTACTTTTCAGGTACGGCTGGCTAGCCTGCCCCTGTGTCCCAGCCAGAGAGCCACCTCTCTGGAGGTAACTGGGCTGACTCAAGCAAGCACTCCTCTCCTTCTATGTGTCTGCCAGGTGCCACAGCCACCTGGGCCATGATGGGCAGTCACAGAAAAAGGAAGGAATGTGGCAAAAACAACACTTAGTCATGATTCCTGCAGAGGTACAGAAGTGGGGCTTTTTTCCTCTAAGTAATGCTATTTATTGTCTCTGCTGAGAAGCCCTGGTAAAGGAAAAGGTCAGCATTTTGATATGCATTGTACAGACACAACAAAAAACCAGGCTATATAGTTCTATCAAGGTGTTCGTTCAGGCCAGGAAACAACCCCTGAGTTGTCCTGAGTTCTGCTTGGGTTGGGGCCAACATGTTCTAGCATTGTGCAGGGAATAAATAAAATGGACTAGAGAAAATTTATTACTCTTACTTAGGCTAACCCCTCTTTCTTGAAAGCAGAAGATGAAGGAGATGAAGGACTGTACTATGTAATTGCACAAATTTTACTATTGGGGTGACTGCCCTGACTCTGGAGGACATTCTCCTGATGGGGATTGGGACAGTACCCACTGTGCTCTCTGTTTCCTGTCTGGGAAGTTCTTGCTGCTTTACTTGGCTTAGTTATTCCAGAAAAGCCTAACAGAATGGTGAATTCCCCTGCCACCCCAGTACACAGATCTCATGTGTATGGTATACACAAGAACACTCTGAAAGAGAAGTTAGAAAATGTCATGTGTACTGTGTACTATAAAAATTTCAGTTTATCTTGCATGTATTTTTAATGGCAGCCACTTTCCAGCTTCCTTTTGTTCGATACAAACAGCAGACTTGTTCTTGAAGTAAACACTGTTTTAGTCTTCTGGTTTTTCCCTTTTATTTCATTTCAGTTTAGTTTAGTTTAGAGCTTCTGCCTGAGCAGCCGGGGAATATATATAATAGGGCATGAATACATTCTTATAAGTATTAGAACAAGTATGGAAACACAGAGCCCTTAGTGACCTTGCTAGTCCTCTGCTGATCACTTGTGTTTGTTGTTGTAGGAAGGCAAACATAAGTATAGAAGTGTTATTGAACAGAAAACCCTTCAAAAATTTCACCAGTCTTTTGTATTCAAGTCGCAGAGCAATAGGGGGCCGCCCTGCTCAGAAAGCATACTTATGTGAGTATTAAGAACTGGCTGAGATAAGAAGTAAAGCTTAAGAGACCTTCATCATTAGCTGCTAGTGGTGGAGATTAGTGATCCTACTACAGGATTACAGATGGAAAGAGTGCTAGTGTTGGTTAATTGTTCATTAATGCTTGTAAAATAAGATAGCACTAGTAAAACTTGCTATTGTCTGCTCTCTCAAAGTAAAGCAAAATTGCGTCTGCTTGTCAATAGCTGTATTGATGTTAACAGGAACATAATTAATAGATCATTTTACAGTGTAAACTACTATCCAGATTTTTCAACATTTAGCTAGACACTATTATCTTAATAGGAAATAATTTATATTTTAAATAATCTGTTCTTTACACGCGCACATTTTATCCTTTTAATTAGCAATGCCTTCACCAGGGTGCTTTTAATATTTCAGAGTTTGCATATGAATCTCAGGTGGAACATCACCTCCCTGTAGCCTCACGGATTTATTTTATTTACAATAAATTTAGAATTGCCACCCTTTCCCACCAGTGCTTTTCTGTACTATTAGGGAATGGCAGACGCAGTCCAGATAGCAGAATCCCTCTCTCAAGTTCAGCTCAGGCTTATGCCAACTTCTACCAGAAAAAACCTGTGAGCAGGGTGTGCATCAAGGAGGATGAATCACAGCTTTGACTCTGTGTCTCCTTAGGGGACTGCCCTGCCATGTGCAGCAGGGCTGTGTTTGCTGCTAAGGGCTTACACTTGTCCTCTGTCTGGGGGGATGCTTAGTCCAGGCTGCAAACCAGAGCTCCTTAGGCTGGTACCGAGGCGAAGCCGTGCTGTGGTGGCTGTGTCTCATTGCAGACGTGCCTGTTCTGCTGCCAGCCAGCCAGAGCTGGGCCCTGACCCTTCCAACAGGGATGGAGTGCAGCAGCCCCTCTGCCCCAGTGAGGGACCAGCTCCCTCCTGCTCCTCCCTCGCTGCCCCAAGCACTGCTCCCCTGCAGAAGCTGTTGCTGCATGTCCAGCACAGGCACATGCGGGACACGCAGCACAGTGTGTGCTGGACTGCCCCGAGTGGGACTGCTGCTCCTGGGAGCCAGGATATTTTCTTCCCACCAAGGAAGGTCCACAAGGGGGTCCACAAGGTTTCTGCAAAGTGCACTGTGACAAAAAAATTGTTTTATTGGCAAGGATGTACTTGTAAAGAAAAATGAGACTCTCCCTTTCTATTAATACAAAATAAATATCAAAGGAAATACTAATCCTGGAAACAGGAAAAAACAATTTTTCAGTGAGATGCGTGTGAAGCATTAGTGTTTTAATTAAAAAAAAATATTTCACAGGAAGAATTCTCTGTTGTTCAGGAAATAAAAGTATATGTTTTGAAAGTATGTGTTTTAAAGGCAGAAGAAAACCCTCCATGTCACAGCTTACTTCCCTGTAGTTGCTTGAGCATGAAATAGAAGTCTCTGGATTTTCACAGCACAGACACCCTGGGAGACTTCATCACACCCTCATTAGATTTTCCTATATCTTTAGTTAAAGATAATGTTAAAACCATTGTTGAAGATGATTTGCTCTGCCCCGATCTTGGCTGCTTCGTTGGTCCCTTGGCAGCAGTCAGAGGAGCCTGAAGGGTGACTTTAGCCTGAGCCAGATCCCACTGGCCCTGAGGGGCTGATGCAGCATCAGGACACTGACAGGGCTCTGAGAAGTCCTGGCTGGGTCCCTTGCAGGCAGCAGGAGAGGTGCTTGGCATGCAAACACTTCTGCTGAGTGCCACTAACCTATCTGCCCCAGAATGTCATCACCTGATGTCAGAGACCACATAAACCATCATACCTGGGCCCCGGTGCAGAGGTCACTCGCGGCTTCCCCTTGCCCGTCCCCTGCAGCCTGGTCTGTCAGGGCAAACAGGCAGGGGCTGAGCTCCAGACCTGCATCTTCCCCCGTGGAGAAATTTGAATGCAACTATGTCTCTGTCAGTGGATAAGAAGTGATACCTCTGGTTAATTGCCTCAAAAGTGTTAACCAACAGCTCATTAGTCTTAAAGATACAAACTTGATAACCCTTTTTATGTGGCATGGAATGAGACGTGCATAAATAATTGCATGCTGAGACCTGCCACTGAGAGACACAAGATGTTGGTTTAAGGCAAAGAAAAGCAAAACCCGACTGAAATATTTGGGAAGATGAGAAAGATACAAGTCACAACCTCAGTTTGCAACATAAACCCAAGCCAACCTTTCCATAACGACTGTTTTCATAGCAGTAACAAATAATAGCTAACTTGTCTTTGCTGAGACTTAACCCCAGTACAGAAAACCACCCTGCTCTTAATTTAGTACCTAAAGAGAGTGATTGTAACAAATGCTGGAACTTTCCTTATTGTTCATTGAGTTTTCCTCTATTACAGTTTTAGGGCGCTTCTTCAATCACTGCAGCTCTAAATTAACTTCTTAGCAAACTGCCTTAGATCAGATTTGGGCAGAACCTCTGGGTCTGACAATAACTTCAGTTCAGACCATTCAGCAGTAGCATGACAGACAAAGAAAAAGAAAGAAATCATTACTGTGGCTTTGTTATATTGATGGAAAGCTATGGATTTGGAGCACATCCCCCCCGTGATATTAAGGGATGGGTGAACAGGATACACCACTGCATGGTAGCTGTGGCTTAAAATCAAAGCATAAACAGCTGGACAAATGTGCATTCTAGCCAGATAATCTAAGGTAAGCAGAGTGCTACATGAACATGTCCAACTTAGGAATATAGCAAGGTACTTTCATCTGAATTTGAAGTGTACATGAAAATATCATTATATGCAAGCATTGGGACTGCAGCCCTTATATGGAACCACTGGGATTGCAAATGATTAGAAGGGGGGAAAAAAAAATTCCTGGTAGAAATTTTCCAAACAGCTGCAGCTAACATATAAAATAGGTGCGAGAGTAACTGTGTGATGCTGGTAGAGACCTTCAGGAGGAAACTCTTTGTCTGTACCAAAAATAAGTGAACAACGAAGCCCCTCTGTGGCTAGATGAGAGAAAGCGTCTGAAGAGGGGTCTTGCCATTCATTCTACCTCATTACAGGTATCTGGCTGATAGCAAAGCTGCATCTCAGTGCAGCAGCTCATTAGTAAGAGAAGAATCTGACATTAGTTCAGATGTTGATCGATGTGACTGGTAGTGTGAAGTCAGGATTTTGTTGTCAGATGGAGCTTTATCATCTGCATTGCAGCTTGGTGGTTTATAGTGGAGAATCAGTATAGGAAGAGTGTGTTAAACTGTTTGGGGGTTTAATACCTACCCAGCCATTTTCTTACACTGCGGCTTCCTTTCGCTACTATATCATAACAGGCCAGGTGAAAAGATCATGAAAAGGCAAAGCACATTTTCAGAGCTGCCTCCTAGAGCCCAGGTACTACTAAATGCCATGTGTTTTGTGACATGAGAGAGACAGAAAGTTAGATCACGGCGCTGCCTGAAGTGCCAAAAACATGCCCACACGTCCATGCAGCCTGTGTCAGCCCAGCCCTCTGGTGGGACTAATATTGCTGTTATTATCCAGTCTTTTGACCTAATGCCTTATGACAGAAGGGAAAACTCTTGTGTATCTGTCTTCTATTGGAGCATTAATGGCAATTTGCAATTGCTTAGCATTAAAAGCCTATCAAGCATGATGTGGCCTTCCAGAGGGCTTTGTCCTTAGCGTGCTCTGGATCGCCCTCCCCGCGAGCAGCTCTGCTCCCCCTGCTCAGTGCTCCCCATGGCTGCTCTGGGGGAACAGGCCATCTGATTTCATGCAACGTTTTCCTTGGCAAGATCCTTTTCCAGCTCACCCATTCTAAACAGCTGATGGCTTCCTGCAGCCCTTCAGACCTACACTTCAGTTTCTTGTATGCTGCAACTGAGCTCCCTCTTCTTAACTTGTTATGAGCCAGCACACGATGGGTGAGCCCCCGGCATGCCTTGAGGTACAAGAGGAATGGAGAAGCAAAGACAGCAGATCTACTTCAGCAAATTAGCAGCAAAAGAAGGCTCTGTTGAGGAAGTTCTTTTGTATGTCATCATTTTAACTGTTCACTATGGAGTAGTTCTTAAATGGCATTTATATTTAAGTCACTTTATTATATTAATCCAGCCATGTGAAGATGTACTACGAATTTACCAGCTCAGGCACAAAATCTATTCACCCATCCTTTTCCAAGGTGATGATAATGGACCCCCTCCCTTTTCCTCCTTTTTCCTTCCAATTATTGTATTTTGCCTGCCTCTCAAAACAAATCACTCATGTTGGGTAAATAAAATCTTGCAAGGTTGCAGTAGGCAGAATGACACTGTTGTTGAATTGGGGTTTTTTTACACTTTCTTGCCATTGTTCTTTGCAAAGATTTCATGCCCCTTGCTTAATTTTTGTATGGTAACCATCTTACTGAATATGGACACATCACTTTGATGCAACTCTGTCAATGCAACATAATTTTTCTTCTATGGAGATTTTTGACATTATTTTCTGATTTTTTTAAAGTGAAACAGAAAAGTCAAACAAAAAGTATGCTTTAGATCAAATTTTTACTTTTGTGCCACTAGTTTCAAAGTTCTTCCTCGGTTTTTTGTACTCTGGAAATTTTAACCAGATAAAGCTGTTCCAAATGACATTTCATGATGGTGTTTGCACACAGACCAGCATGTCAGTGCTGGGCATTGATGGGTGCCTGGGTTAAAAGGACCAAACTCTGCCTGAGAGAAAAGACCAATGGCAGCTGGACAGGATACAGCCTGCTCCTGGTCTCCTCAGGCCTTTAGGTACCTCAGGATCAACAAAAAGTATTTAACCATTTAACCATTGCCACTTGCTGCAGCTTGTGAGGGGCTCTCTTTCACTGACACATTTCAAAAGGAGCAGCATGAACCCTTATTTACTGCCAGCCTTTCTGGGTGTCCTTTGAGCCACTCACCCTACAGCTTTTCCTGCAGGAGGAATTTTTCTCCCCTTTGAGAAACAGCTTACTGCAACAGACTTTATTTGCCCCAAAGCAAGGACTCAGTTGTGCATTTTGCAAATGTGTTGTTTTGGGCACCTTACCTGCTTCTTTTCTATTCAAAAATCAATATGACACTTGCAAAGCAGCTCTTTTCCCCACCACCTTGTCACCTGAGTTGTCAGAGATGCTGAAAATCAAAAATAAAATAATCAGTTATTTTAAGCCAAAGCTTAAAAGGATATTAATTCAACGGGATAAACTGCAGTTAAGTAACTTTTATCAAGCAAGCTGGGTTAGGTGGTTAAAAGAAAGAAAAAAAACCTTTAGAAAACATACAGTAGGTAGCAGTTTATGTGTCAAGAAAACGGAGAGAAATTTTGACACTCTGATGTCTAGCAGATAGCACTTAAATCATTTTTCTCCAAACTTCAGTCATAAAACTTCAAAGAGTTTTAGCCATAATACAAATTTTTAGACTAAGAAGCGGTGTTTGAAGTTATTTTATAGGATTTTGCTGTAAGGTCTCCAATTGATTTGTAGTAAGATAAAAGAAGAAAACTTTATTTTCGAAGCTTTGTCGGAAAAAGCTTAGCTTCCATTGGCCGTTTTGCCAATATGCCTTGAGGGGATGATGATGTCGACACGGATATTATATGCCTATACGAACTGAACTGAGTTTACACCTCCTGCTGTTTGTGTTATGGTTAAAATCTGTCACAAAACTGGCAGTGATTTATTAAATGTTTAATGAAGTAAGACAAAAACTTCAAGAACTACAAACAGAAAAGTAGAACATCACATTAAAGTATAATAATATAGGTTACACTTCTGATTTTTTTCATATTTCTTTTGCTAAAAATGTGAAAAACACAATTAGAAATCAAGGCAGTATCAAAAGATTATGGGGTGTCACAGATCAGTCTACCAAAGGTTGTGCTTCTCTTGTTCACTTTTTTCTTTCTAAACAGAGGAATGAAAAAAAGAATATGAAATAGCAGTACGCTCACAAAAAAAACAACAAACCAACACAAAGCAAAACTCAAGCTGGCATTATAGAGTATCAAGTCTCAGCCACAGAAAATTTTCCCTGTTTTCAGAAGAGCAATAATAAATGTGATTCAGTACTGTTTTACTATTGCTTCATGTCCCAGTTAGAAGACTATTCTGCTCCACAGCACACATTTTAATGAAGCTTTTCTAATAGACTATTTTTAATTTTAACTAATGAACTTAATTGAAATTATTATTTATGGAAAAAAGTAATCGTTGAATGCAGGAATTTTTGCTATTTTCCAATAGCTTTCAGAAATTATCAGTACTCCTGATACAGCTTTATGTTTTCCACATTACAATAAAAGACAATATTTGTATAAGCATCCTGTCTGCCAGTGTGTGAGACTGTTAAAGCTCGGTAAGTGTACTCCTGCACTTTTTGGCAGAGATTATTTACATTTCTTTGCATAACAGAGACTAAGTCTATACTTTAGGTTTAATTATTTTTTATTGCAAAATGTAATTCCTGTTATTTGACTTGCCTGATTATTTATGTACACCCCGAACTAAAAATTCATTAAACACAGCAGGAGGGGCTTTAAGAGTACAAATTCATGTTTATTCTGTTACTTAACTCAAAGGACATCAACCATCAATGCATCCATACCAACATGGTAATTCACTGAGAGATTTATGGTGAACCTTGTGGGGCTGTTACGCCTCACGAATCCCTCTAACCCAGAGGGTTGGGGTTGCTCCATAGGCTTCTTCCTCCTGGTTCTCCCTTTTCCTCAGCGACATTTTCAAATCCAATATTTTCTGTCTCTGGGAAAGCCGGCAGAGCAGCAGAAAGCAGAACTACTTTCCAAGCCCACCTTGTCTGCTTTCCAGAAAGGTTTGTCCTGGTCTGTTCCAGTTTCACATTTCAGACCTCCAGGGTAACCCCTGGCCAGCTGGCCCTGACAGACCCAAGCAGCCAGCTCTGAGTCGTTTCACATTTCTGTGCATCACAGAGGGGAACAATAATTTGTTAAATAAAGAAGGTTTTCACACAGGGAGATAAGCACAGCAGCCAATGTCATTGACAGACCCCTCCCATCCTGAATGACTCACCTTTTTCCCCTTCTCACCCTCTGCAGCAGCCCACATTTCATCTCTGTTTGCAGAAGTTTTGGCTCTGCTGCTGTATTGAAGGTCCCAGGTTTTAAATTGCATTTTTTTTGTCTCATTTGGGATATTGGAAAACCAAATTAATAGCAACAAACCCAGAAATTTCAACAACAACAACAACAATAATCCCCCCCAAATAAATTCCAATAAGCAATCCTTTAATTCTTCTACTGCTGCTGCTTGTTCCCTGCTTGTTGGATGAAGGGCTGGGTGGCATTTTGCCTACAAGTGCTCAGCAGCCTGAGGGTGGACATAGAGGAGAACCATGTTTTGAACTACTTATCAGGTAAATTTAGATGTGAAAAAAAAAGGTTAGTTGTTCATTTTTGCCCTCACTACTGGATGTCACTGCCTATGGCTAGGGCAGAAATATTCAAGGTTGCCATAATGCAGCACACAAAAAAAAAAGGTGAATGACATTGGGGATAACCTTAATCCCTGGCCTTATATAAACTAATCTGCTGGGATTTTTAAACAGGTGTATTCTTTCAGCTAGTTTTTAATCAAGCGAGTCTCATATTCCCTCTAATATATAAATGATCACAAAATAACTCATACTTCCTTTTTTTTAAAAAAAATGGCTTAAAGAGGAGGACATAAATACTAGCTGCATATTTTTTGCTTTCAAGTCTGATTTTTTTCAGCCAGCTATGTATTGTCAGAGGTTTTCGAGCATATAGAACAGGTCCGTGGCAATTTGCTCCAGGTGACTATTCTTTCTATTTTTTTTCCCCACCTGTGTTTGTGTTATATCAACTTGCTCATTTCCCCAGTTCCAGTCCTGTATTTCCAGCAAGCAAGCTTACACCTGTCTCTCTGGGACTCTCCCTAAGGGGTCTTGGAAAGAAGTGCAGTGTTTCAGACTTTATTTCCATAATTTAAATGGATTTTTTTAAATATTGTTAAATGCTTCCTTTGCTTCTTCTGGTCTAAACATTTGAAAAAAATATGTGTTTGTCGAAGCTAAGGAACATCACTATGAAAGAGGATTTCTGGACCCCTCATGGGCAGCAGAAATTTGCAGAAGGCAGTGCCAACTTCACCTTTCTGAGCTTTTGGGCTGTCCATTTTGTAACCTTGGACATCTCCAGACTACAACAGAAAACAAAAACTGTCTTCAATTTGTCCTCAGTCTTGTAGAAATCAACATGGAGAGTCTTATGTTCCTCTTGTAAAAGAAAAATGTGATACCTGCTTCTATTAAA
>VYXD01006830.1:4319015-4417928 GCA_013397195.1 Hylia prasina
AAAAAAAAAAAATTAAAAGACCAGCTTGAGCCCAGGGCAGGCGGTTCTGTGTGCTGAGGGGTGGTGGAAACCTTAACCCCAGCCTGGCCTGACAGCAGGAGTGCTGCGTGTACGGCCGTGCCTTAAAATAAGGGCTTGATATTAGACCGGGCAGGGTCCTTATAGCTGTTATTTTGCAAAGGGAGGGGTTTGCAGCACGCGTGGTGTTTGCTGCAGCCGCTTGCGGCCCTGGCTCCCCACCCTCGGCACGAAACCCTCCGGCCGGAGGCGCTCCCTGCCCCCGGGCAATCCATGGACATCCAGCGGTGGCTCCCGCACAGCGCCGGCACCCGGAGCCCCCGCCCCGGGCTGGGGCACGGCTCGGTGACCGCGCCGGGCACGGGGCACCAAATCAGCGCCTTCGGGATGGACTCAGCATCCTCCTCCTCACACCTAAGTGGGGCGGGAGCTTGAGTGCACAGGTGAGCTACCAAAAGCGTAAACAGGCGTCTCTCTTCTGCCCAGGCACTGATACAGCCCCCAGAATTACTGGAGCATGTTGTTGGAGGTCTCATAAGGTGGAAAATCTTATCAGAAACATTTGAAAGAACTCTAAAAATATATGTGATGTTAAAAAAAAAAACCAACCAAAACGTCATTAGGGGGTTTGGACTTTAACCTGAGCATTTTCTTTGGGAGGATTTGTTTGGAGAGCAGTTATTTTACTGGGCTCTTTATGGAAAGCAAGTTCCACCACTAATGTATGTGGGGAGTCACAGACACTTTGATAGTATCCTACCTGGCCTGTTAATGACTTCAGTCCTGCTTTTATAGTCTATACTTCAGGTACTCCTTTTTAAGGAACATAAAATTATGAGACAGGAAATACCATAGCTTTCCTATCCATGTAACCCTGTAGAATTTTCAAATAGGAGTGCACTTACCTAATCTATTCTGCAAGGGGGACCTCCACTGCTCTAGCCTAGTTTCTTGTGTATCTCCAGCTCCCATTCACTCTGAGGTTTAGATGTGCAAGGTGTTCAGTCCCAGCCTATTTTTATAAAATAACAGCAAACTTATTCCTTCGCATTCAGCTTTGCTCAAAATTCAGTTCCCATAAAGAGCTCCTGTTTATTAGAAACAGATTTCTGAAATCTATAGAATCATACTTCTCCCTTTGATTTTTGTATAACTGTAGACAGAAGAGCCCTGTTGGTCAGAGTGTGGTGCCAATAATGCCAAAGTGACAGGTTTGATACCCATATGGGCCATCCACAAGGGCTGGACTTGATGGTCCTTCTGGGTTCCTTCCAGCTCACATTATTCTGTGATTGTGTGTCCATTAGCAGGTTAATGAGGTAGCAACAATTAAAATTCCAAAGGTTGTAATAGATTTGTTTCAGCATGAAATGTAGCTAAGTGTTAAAATCTCATCTCTCTATGCCAGGATACCCGAGTGCACCACGCTAATTATTGCTAAAAGAGCTGGCCTGTGTCTCCTGATTAACAGACAGACAATTCCTCCAACAGAACAGCTTTCCTCTGGGAGTTGGGGCATGTTGGCCACATGCTGCCCCAAAAACTGAGCTCAGGAGAGGCAGACCCAGAACTAGACCTGTCTGGGCTGTGGGATTGCAGAGCTGACTCCTTTGGAATGGATGCTAATTTGGGAAAACACAAATTCCATGTCTTTCAAATGAAAAGATTCAGAATGCTCTTTCCTTCAGGAAAACTGTAGGACATTTGCTGCCATGCCTGGTAAGGGGTGCAGCTGTATTATTTTACTTTGTAAGAGATTTTCATAGAAATGGCCCTTTTGGCCTGGGAAAGAGTTACTCCTCCCTGTGGTATTGTGCCACAGCCTGAAGAGGGAACTACTGAAGGGTGTTTACTGACAAGAAGAAGAGGATGGGCTTGGAAAAGACACAGTGTGTCTTCCCAGGCACTAACATTGTGCAGAGGCTATCATCTGCAGGATTTGCTTGTGAACCTCCCTCTGTTGGCTCCCTGGTTGTCACTGCACCCTGCTCTGCAGTGCACTGACTTGTGCACAGGTACCTGCACCCCCTGTGCTGCCATCACCCTCCAGGACCTTCACTGCTGTCTGTGGGTTGAAGGGCTTCATGGCACTCCTGAGCCACAGGTAGAAAGGTGTATCTTTTCCTGGCAAACTGTTTGCACCCAGAAAGATTTGGACTGGCACAAGGAAATAGGATTTTTATAAAAATTAGCATCCTCTACCCAAAACATTTGCCCCACGCCAAATATTCTTACTGTGTATACATACTGTAAATTACTTTTATTTTGAGAATAAAAATACATTCACATCCTCTTTTTCACCCCTCCTGGAAAACCTCCTAAGCCTTCCCTGAGCTAAGGGAGGACTGGCAAAGGCAGAAACCAGTTCCAAAACTGTGCAAAAATGCTTTGTGACCTTCCTCCCACCACTCAGGTGGCACGCAGAGCCAGCACAAGCCTACTCAGGCACATGCTGGACCACAGAGCTGCTCCACCTCTGGCAAGGCACATCTGTCCTGCCAAAAATGTGCAAGGATGTCTCCATCAGTTTCATTAAACTTCAGTTAATGCAATAACACAGAAGGGTTCACTCCTCTGCAGTTACAGATATTGATAACCAATTCTGAAATCTCAGATGCTTTCACAGTGCATAACTGTCTATTTCCAGCCAGCTGTAGTTACAATCCTGGTAACAATGTCAGACCTACAGGCAGAAAGTATTGACTGGTGATTTAAGTCAATATACAAGACATTAATGAAGGTATTGGATAGATTTTCTAAGGGAAGGAGTGAGTTTTTCACACTTTTGGGGGGTTTTGGTTAATCTTATTTTTTCCCTGAATTCAGGGGCATCAGTTTGAAATGCCATAACTTGTAATAAACATACTCTACAGTGCCTCAAAAACTTACACAAGATGTATGTTTCTATGAGGAGTACTTTTTTTCTCCTGTAGGCTTTTATCTGGCTAAATCTGCTCAATATATTAATTAAATATAAACTTCAAAGCTGATCTTGCAGTGTTCATCGACCAACAATAGCTGATGCTCAAGTAGCCTCTCTTAAATGCATTGTTCTTGTTCCTTTGTAGCACAATACACAACCAAAAGGGATTCGTAACTAATCTTCTTAATATTATCTCTAATACATTTGTGTTTAATTAATCTAATTATCATTTGTTCATTTTAAACAATTCATGTTTAAAATCACGACCTGTGTACGACTTTCCTCCCATGAAATCCCAGCTGGAAACATTGTCTTTTGGGGAGTTACACAGCCTAAGACTGCATTTCTCCCTTTCTGTTGGGTAGGTCATTGCTCACTGTCTCCAGAAGCTGTTGGACCTGCACCGTGTTTCAGAGGTAAAGTTAACCTGCCCAAATCAGCCCAGCCAGGCCTTGTTCCCACATCTTCATGATGGAACTGCCGCATCCAGTCATGGCTGCCTTTGATTTCCCTCTGCTCTCAATAGGAAGAGAGAGCTGCCTCAAAGCAGTTCCTTCAGGAACTGGACACAGGGAAGAGGACAGCAGTGCACAGCAGGTTCAGTGCTGCATGTCCCAGGTGGATGGCAGGTTAACCACAGAGCTGGGTATTGCACAGCCACCTTTGCAATACAGCTCCATCACCATACACATACACATATGTGTATGTGATGGAGCATGGCAGGTTGACTGCATGCAGGCAGCTGGAATGCCCACAACTTCCTAAAGACTTGTGATCAGAAAGGGATGAAAATTCCACCAGGACAGGTTGGAAGAACTTGACGGGATCTCCACTGGCTATAGAGGGAAGTTCAATTGCTATTTTAGACCAAGTGTTGTGAGATGAATTGCCCCCCATGTCATGAGCATGTGAACTTGTTACAAGGGTGGGATCTAGCAGAGAGCCAGCTCCTCTGCAGTAATTTCCTGCATCTGTGCTCAAACCCTCAGTAAATGCAAAGTTCCTTACTCCTCAGAGGAAGTTCACCTTGCATGTACCACAGTAAAAACTTGTACACATGCAATTACTGCCACTGCACTGTGGAGTTATCCCGTAGCTGTCTCTTGGTATCTTATTCAGGTGCCCGTGCCTTTAATCTTGGTGTCTCCTGGCTCCCAGTTTTGCTAATACACTGACACAATTCAGTGAGACTGTGTACAGGTGTTAGATCCACCTGCATGAACAGCCTGAGGCTTCAGTCTTATCAAGTACAGAAAATCCTGATCCCTGCCTGTGCAATCCTCCACTCTAAATTCCTGCTGACAGTCACCTGGTCTCTTAACTTCCAGTTACAGGTTGGAACTAAAGCCTGCTGATGCTGTGGGAGTCCTTCCATTGATTTCCACGAGCTCTGGATCACTGTTTCCTGTCAGCCACATATGTAGACAAATATCTGGACACCTTCACCTAAGTAGTTCAGACACTCTGAGTACTATTGCATTTATAGATGCATAAAAAAAAAAGACATCGAGAGAGATTATTTATGCTAATTCATGATTAAAAACAAACCAATGCCTTGTATGCAATTGGAAAGGGCTCAGAAGACATCTGTTTACCAATTTTCTCCTGGTAACATCACCTCCACAGAAATAACTAAATCACCTTCACATTCCTCTCGGTGAAGCCATTAAGCCTAGAAACATGCTGGTTTGGGCAATACAGAAATCAAAGTGGTAGCACAGCAGAGAAGATCTGTGTTAAAGAACAAAAATCCACAGGCTGCTTCAAATATCAACAAGGAACCCTGAAATTTTCTATCAATTTTTTTTCATGGCCTTGTGACATTTTCAACTAAAAACTATATTGCTTAACATCAAGGCACTTTGAGAGAGCTTCAGTTGGAAAAGGTAATTTTTGAGTGAGACTCAGCAGAAAAAGGTAATTTTTCAGAGAGGTTCACTGGAAAAAGGTAATTTCAGAACCAATTGCTGCATTCTTTTTCTGTTATTTTGTCTCTTTTCTAAGTAGCCCTAATGTCATTCATGGGCACACTATGTCAATACATCAGTACTGGCTAAGTCGTTTGTGCAAAGTAAGTTTACAGAAACTGTAGCTTTAGGCTATGTTATTCCAGGACTGTGAAGATCAAACAATGCAATTTCACTTGGAAGTTTCATCAATTTTGCATCAATGTTGATGCCAGAGCAGGAGACCTGCTCACAGAATCATAATTTCATCCTGCTAAAACTTTTGTTTTTGATAGAGAATCTAATTTCATATGATAGGTTATGCAGTAATACCATGTATTCATAATACCAGTCTACAAGAGCCATATTGCTTTGCTATAAATTGAAGCAAAGGTAGAGAGGAATTTTTAATAGCTGATCTGAACCACATCAATTTATACTGTTTTGGGATATGAAGGGCAAAACCCCCAGTTTTTGAATGCAGGTGTTATTATGTGTTATTTGTACAAGTGGAAGAACAAGGACAGCAGAAAGCCCAGAGCTTTCATCTGCTTATTTTCTGAAAGCTTTGGAAAGGGAGTAATGTATTTCAGCTTTAATGGCTTGAAATAAAAATCTCTGAAAATTATTAGGCCCCTCATACATGTATCCTTTGATTGTAGCTCTACAGAGAAACAAAGCAAGTCTTGCAACGAGAGACACAAAAGTTGATGTGCACACGAAGAAATAGTAAAACGCCTCACATTTTAGAGTAAAATAGCAAGAATGACAGTCAAGGAGTTAATTCCACCCTATCTGTTATGCCTGCATGTATGCTGAATATCAGATTTTCATTAATTTCCTCTTTGCTACCTAAATACTCAGAAGAGAGCATCCAATGTTCAGCACATGGACTGGGCATTGTGCTGGGATCCTGCACACAACATCCACCTTAGGCACCTCTGCACGGAGATTTAATGTGGCAGGAACATGCTAACCCAAAGGACAGGAACTTTCTTCAGCTTTAAACTGATCATCTTTCCAACCCTCTGTATTGGCTTCCTGCAGAAACAGGTGCAGGTACATCTCTCAACTCAGCAGCCCCTCACAAGGCAGTAAACCACTCACTCTCGGGGGGGGGGGGGGGGTTTCAGAACTGGGCTGAGAGGGGTAAATCCACTCCAAAGCCTCACACTTCATTTAGAAATTATTGGTTCTATATCTGCTGCTATTAGGTTCATATACAGTTGTGGCAGTAGATTCCTGGAAGCACCCAAACACAGGCTTCCCCACACAGGAAGCTATCAGGATACAGTATTGTAGTAGTTCAAACCCATTTTTGGAAGTTCAGCCCGGCTAAAGGCCATATTCATTAAAAAGTTATGTAGCATTTATAGATTTCTTTTTTTTTTTTTAACTACCCAGAAACATGTGGATGAACTTTTCAAAGTAAAGTATACGCTTTTCCAATCCATTACACTTCTTTTTTTTTCCCTGAGCGCCAGCAGCTACCTTTCTGCCACGCTCCCAAGGATACACAGGGCAAAAAGGGGGCAGGAGTAATCTCAAAATCTATTCCCTCCTTCAAACACATGAGCTGTTGTACAATTATTAAAAGCAAACCTGAAAAGAGAAGCCCATAGTGTAGCTGGCACAGATGCCCTGCAGGTCATGCTCTGGGCACTTCCAATACCTGAGCACGGAGCAGCTCTTCCCCTCTGCTGCTCTGGAAAGAGAAACAAACACCAGTGTGTTTTGTATTGTCCTGTCACCAAACACACCAAGCAAAACTCAGGCCAGAAAGGGAAACAAGCACCTGAAACTCTGGCTGTTGCTTAGGCAGATACGCCTTTCATAAACATCACATATGTTGTACCTTAAAAGCTTTGGGCAGCATTTTCTGTCATAGGGCTTGTTCCTTTCTGTGCAAATGTCCAACTGTGATGCTGGAGTTCTCAGCACACAGTCTCTTCCTTCTACCCTCACTTCTACTGCCCTCACATCAGAGCTTTGAGGGAAAGATTGGGATTGCTTACTTCTTACTTCTTCCCAGACTATTGAAATGTCAAAATAAACTACACTCCAGGTTGTTGGCTGATTCAGATTACATACCTTTCTAAATTTATTTATAATTTGAAGGATGAATATTCCTAACAGATCAGAAAGAAAAAAATCAAAACAAAAAAAGAATTCAAAGGCAGAATTGAAAAATGCCTATTCAGAGTTTCAAGTGAGGTTGTAATTTCACTTAAAAATTTAAGACACAGTTCATGGGATAGAATATTTGGCCTTAAGGTGTAGGAATGTCCTGTGACTTGTTGCTGATGAGCATGGTGGGTGACAACCCTACCCAAGGTCCACTCTGAATAAATCCCATCCGTGGTATGGGTTTATCAATAGAGCCCAATGCAGCAGGGAGAGGTGCCACCAAAAAGGCATGTGGAGCACCTCCATGGCTCCTGCTGCTCTGCATCTCCACTCCTCTTGCTAAGGACAGCTCTTGCAGAGAAACATTTCACTGTAAAACAAAACTTATGTAGAGCAAAAGGGAACAAGGGTCTCAAGGTTTCTCAGAGCTTACAGGATGAGTCCTCTGTGCTGACGAAGCAGCACTTGTTTGCTCTTTGCATGGAAGAGCTGCAGGGTGCCTCACTGCTGCTCTCACCCACCTGGGCCGGGGTTGTGCCTGTATTTGGGTGATTGCTGGTCTGTGCACGGCCCATCCCACATGCCAGTCACTTGGTGCAGAGAACGAACACCAGGAGGACAATTGATTAGTGAGAGAGGGCAAAAGTCTGCTGCACAGACTTAAGGCATTTTATTTTTGCTTTCTGGTTTCTTTTTATCTCCTCTTTCTCATGTGGCTGGCTGGGCTCCCTTTATTCTGCAGCTGTGGTGCTGAATGCTGATGACAGTGTGGCATTCATTTTAGGGGCAGTACATGCAGGCTGCGAATGTCTGACCTTTAGGAGGGAAAATGAGTGGAGACTGTGGTTTTATGGCTGAGAGATAATAATGCTTTACCTCTTGACACTTATTTGGGTGAGGGATGTCGATATACACTCAGTCCTTATGTGTATATTCCAGCAGCAAAAAGCAAGTGTCCAAAGGAACAGTAGCACATGTAATTGATAGCTCCTTTGTGTTTTAACGTTGCCCTATTTTTATGGTTTTTTCTTCAAATCCTGCTGCTAGTTCTAGGCTGCTGATGACTTGATACTACTCAATCTAAGATGTGATACTATAAATATTATCCAAAGATGGGGCTGATTGCGGGACCAAAACTTCAGGTATTAGTGGAAAGTACCTATCAAGAGCATGTTCTGAAAGGTCCTCCAAAGTGCCCAGCCCTGGAGAGCCTCATCTCTTGGGCCCCTGGAATAGTCCAGGCTTGGTTGCTCCCACAGACATTGCCATGTTGAATCACACAACAGGTTCCATACAATCTCAGCACAAAGGCAGCCTCCAGGGATGCCAGCTATTAATTCCCAATCAACATGCATGCAAAAGTGCAGAGCAAGACTTTCAAGACTGGCAGTGCTGGACCTGCCTATGTCAGTATCTAGTCTTTGAGAGCCATTAACAGAGAGAACTTAAAGGAAGCCAACATGCCAGTGTGCCCAAAAAGGCTGATTTTGCAGAAGTGGTAAGCATGGAGCTGTGGAACACCAAAACATGCCACCCACTTTTGAAACCTTGAAGATAAAAAGGTTGCAGTTGCAGTTTATATCAAATTTAGAGAAAAATAACCACTTAATGGTATTTAAAATCTTATAATATTATTTGCAAGTACCTTTACTATAAATAATAGATAAGTGCATATATGTGTCGACATAGGTATCCACACATTTACATGTGTATGTGTATGTATATATGTGTACACCTACACACATGCATACATATATACATACATAGTCATATTTACAAGCACAATCTCAATAAGTCCCATCTATTACAGGAGTTTATTAACAGAGCTTAATGCAAAGCAAGGAAAGATGCCTACAATATGTATATATAGCATATATATAAGGTGCCTATAATTTTAAGATATATATATTTATATACATATTAAAAAAATAGATATATATATATGAGGGTGGGAGAAGGAGAGAGAGAAAGAGGATGAAAAAGAGTGATATTGGAAATGCAGACCACCAGCCCAGGGGTGAGAGATGTTCCCATTACTTATCTGGAACATGCTGATGGCCTCAGCCCAAGTCCTGACAGACATGTCTGCCACGTCACTTCAGTGGCAAGGCTTGTCACAAATTGAGGGCACATTTGCTTGCAGACAGCAAATAAGGCCAAAGATTGAATGGCTGTGGAAGCATTCTTATCCTGGCTATTAATTTAGGGTTTCTCGTACGTCCCGGGTCTACTGGCGGTGAGGACTATCGAACTAGCATGTGTCAAACCACACACTAATTGCACTGAGATAAATGGAAAAATATAATTTGCAGGTTTTGACACGTGGCAAAGTAGAGTACAATGACCTGGCTGAGAAATACTTGCCTTTGGTCTCTGCTTCCCACGGAAAGCACATTCTATTAACATTTATGTTTATAATTATCCTGCAATTTTATTTAGGTTCAGTTGAACAGAGGCAAAACATGGCACTTTTCTCACAGATCCGAGCAGCTGATGGGCAAAGGTTAATTTGTCAGTACATGGACACATTAACTTGTCACATCTGTTATTAATTGCAAACAGATATATTAGTCTAATTAAACATTGCAAAGGACTGACCTAAATTGTTCAATGGTCTGTAGCTACATATATTCTGCTATTAACACACTTCATGTTTCATGTTTAGCTTTTGCATAGTGATGAGAAGTAGCACTCTTAATTGTAAAGCTAGTTATGTGTCTCGCAGTCACCACTTACTGCTGGTACAGTTAATGTGCTCCAAATGTAAAAATAAAACACATGTGACACAGCCATGTGAATTTTCTGTCAAATAGCAGCCATTCCTCCTCTGCCGTCTCCATTGCTCGCCTTCCTAAATGATTATTTTCCTTGGCAGCTGTCTAAGTGGCTTGTCGCAGTCTAATTTCAAACCTCATTATTAGGACAAACAGTTGCGGCGCATCAATAGCCCATCAGGATTAATTAAACTGGGAATCAGCAGCTGACTGTTAATCAGATCATTTGCAGTTGATCAGTGTAGGGACTATCATCAAGATATTACTGTAGTCATTTTTTATTATGTGTCCACAGCTCATAACAAACCCAGTAATGGCTTGATACAAAATATTTGCCTTGCAAACAGCAGCTTCTTAGCAAGTGTTGGGTAGTGCAATTACTGCTCCAAACTGTACATTTATGACCTGATTCACTTTGCCCTGCTGGCTTTAGATGTTCCACTGCATGGGAATAAGAAATCCTCTCATTTGGAGGATTCTCATCTGCTCTTAAGGCACAGGATGCCCAGGACATCACATGCTCGACTCTTGGTCTCACCTTTCTAAAGCACAGTTTCCCTGAGATACACAGGATTTTTGTTGTTGTTGTTGTTGTTCTAACACTCCTTTTTCTACGGTAATTTTCTAGAAGAAAACATATTTAAATTGCTAAAGGACTGTACCTGCACATATCATTTGTGGTCAGTATAATCTATAACAATGACATGCAAGACCTAGGGTATCTGAAAGCCACAACTGAAAAAAAGGCAACAAAGAGAAAGATGGTTCAATTTATAGCACACGATCTTGCTTCAAAAATGAAATTAGAAGATATGTTCCTATGGACATATCTTGCCTAAACACTTCCCAGACAAGTAACTAATTTTTAACTTACTATGGCAACAGTTTTAAAAAGTTCATTGTTATATAAAAAGACTATAATCTGGCATGATTCAAGAACTACCTTTAGCTTGTAGAGTGGCTTTTCACAAAGAGAGCTTGTGCTTCTGGGAATGGCTCCCTATTTACTCTTTGAAGCAAACTCAAACACAAGCTGGAAGTTAGTAAAGGGCAGGCATACAGGCAAGTTTATTCCTGATGGAAATGTCAAAGTAGAAGGTTTCTGTATTGTATCTTTCTGTTATGTGGACAGAGAGGCGACCACAGCAGCTATCGAAAGATCATCTGAAGGAGTAAAGAAAGAAAGAAAGAACATAATTCAAAGCATCTCAGAGGGTATAAAACAGAAGGATGGAAACTCAACTTCATCATATGAACAGGCAGAGTCAGAGTGGAAGTGATGCAATTCACTCCTCTTTGCACTCAGGGGAGGCAAAAAACAACTATATATTTATCTAATATACATATGGTTATTTATAAAAAACAGTAACAAAATGGTAGTCTATGGGATTTGTGTGAGCCCATAGAAAAAGAAAGCCAATCAAGCTGAATTTCCTGAGAAAAGACAGTACCCAAGATATGGCAGGTGAAGGTATCATTTTTGATGCATGTCTACATGAAGACAGACAAGGAGGTACAAAAAGCTGCGTGTCTGTGCACTATCCTCAAATGATTTTCAAATAAGTTGTGTATCAATCAGCAAGTTTTCTTGTATTTATCTCTGCAGTCCTCATGGAATTGATGAGATATGAAAATTCCTCTGCCTAGTATTTTCAGTGATCAGTGGCTACTTTGAGCCGAGGCCCTTATGCCCTATAAATCCTTGAGGGCTCCAAAAATGACTCAGATTTTGCTTTGAGCCATGTTTACACTAAAGTTGGTCGCCAAAGAAAAAGAATAAACCTCTGCCACTAAAAAGTTTGTTTGTGACAGGACCCTCAGACCTCTTCTTCTTCCCTGCCAGCTGGTGGCTCACCCTGTTTCCAGGGTTGCAGAGGTCCTTCCTAGCCTGTGCCTCATTGAGTTAGCCATCAAAAGCACGTCACCATGTTTCCTTCCTTGTAGTGTCCAAGATGAGAGAACAGTTAAAAAACAACAGTCAAGGTCTCCCCCCAAGGCCTTGAGGCAGTGTGTGCTTTTTCCCAGAAAATGGTATGATTTGAGCATGTTGTAAAGGCTCCCATAAACTGTATTTCTGAACTTCAATGAGCATTTTCCCAAACAAAGCCAAGGGAGAGGTCTACCCAGAACCCTGTCTACTTGGGGTAGCAATGCTAATTTAAATATGTGCCTGGTGGCTTCATTATCTGAGATTACAAAGACGGTTAAGTAAAATGACACACTCTATGTTGTTTAGCCAACAGAAAATACCCCTTGGTGTGAGGAGTGTAAGGAATGTGTCATTCCTCAGTAAATTATGGCAGAAAAAAGAGGCTGGTATTAGGAGAGGAAAAATCCCAGTTCTGCTATTTCTTGCCACCCTATCAGGCTCGCTGCCCTAGGCAGGAGCTGTGTTTGCTCTCACTGGAGGGCTGCCCCCAGACAAAGCACACACACGTGGCTGATAATATATGTGCCCCAGGCACTGTGGTTTAGGTGACAATGAGGTCAACTCTTTACATTACAGATTTATATAAGGCTCAATTTCTGATTTACCCTGCCATACTAGAGGTGTTTGCTATGAGGAAACATACTGGGAAATGTGCGTCTGCCTTTAAAGTGTACACACGCCTCTTGTTGATGATAATCGCTGGAGGAGCTGTGGAGGCTATGGTGACTAATGCTATGCCCATATGTTCTGGATGCAGCCAGTAGCACAATAATTTTTTTGTGAGCAATCTTTGATCAGCTTCTGACACTGATGAGATGGAAATTAAATTTTACATGCTCTAATGGCACTGTCTGGAGAGAGAATAGTGGAATTATAAAAAGAGACCCAGTGCAAGGAAACATACAGAATCTGCCTTTCTGCAGCCAGTTAGAGCTCACTGGCTGGTAAAGTGCTTGTAGGGTGGAAAGGACAAACTTATGCCCCTATTTTAGCCAAGTACTCCAAATGTATTCTAGACACTGACATATGAGAGAAATTCACATTAAAAAAAGGGAAGAGATGGCCATATGGTTTACCTTTAATGACTGGCCATGTAAGTAATGTCCATCTGGATATGGAAAGCCATTAAATGCATGATGTTTTATGTTGTTTTAGAAATAGCTATGCATTTTAGACTACCTCTGTATCTGTGGGTATGCTTCAGAAATCTATGTGCCTCATACTGCTGCTATAAGACACAAACAACCACATACAGCAACCCTTTTCCATGGAAATCTGTGAGGCACTGCCTTTCTTTGAGACACAGTAAGGTGCCTCACAGTCTACAGAGAGCCAACTGTGCAAATTCTCAGGCTACAACACTATTGCAGGATTTCTTCTGGATCTCATAGTTGCTTGGTCCTTTTCCACTGGAGGCCTCAAGTGGACAGGAGTCAGAAGACAGTACCTTCATATTGCCATTGGAGTGGTGGTGCTGCTGACAAAATAGCTGGCTAGCAGCTAGCAGAAACCCTCCTGCTCACCAGTTTTACTGCAGCCCTCCTTCTCGCTCAGAAACAGCCTGACTTGGCTGTGTGACGAAGAGAAAATAATATCAAGTGCTAAAAAGGTAAGGAAAGCAAAAATTGTAAAGAAATGTTAGGTAAGAAAATATAAAGAAAAGAAAAGTAGACCATCTTCTCTGACTTCTTGCATTAAGACAGGATCTGGTATAGTTAGATGATCTCTCAAGGATATCTTTTTGTTTGGTGGCTCTATTTAAGATATGGTTTGCCTTTAGTGAACCACTTCATTTTGGGGAACAGTCAGGGACAGCCAGACCTCAGAGTAGGCCAAACACTCAGCATCTGCACCCCTGAAAACAAAAGCAAATCGTGCCACAGTCAGCTGTTATGCCTTACTGTGATGGAGAATCCTATTAGCCAGGTAATTAAATTGGTGGGTCTGAAAAATGGTGTTGGCTCCATGGGTACCAAATCTTTTGATATCAGCTTTAGGAATAAAATCTATTGGGAATAAAATCTACGTGTCTAAGAAAGGCACACCAGTATTAACAATGACACCTTACTGAAATCCAAAGGGGAGATACCCAGCCAAATCAGAGGGAGATTATCAGTGAGGTTATCATCTACCTCCCAGCCCAGCAGGGACTAACCCACCATTGGCAGCACCCAATGTGGAACAGAGCATCCTGCTTGGGGTGTGGGATACCCAGACCTGGTCTTCCCTGGAAGCAAGTCACCTTGCAAATGCTCCTCCATGCCTCCCCCCTCCCTTTCCCAGAGGAGATCCATGTTCCTACTGTACAGAACAAGATTTTTGTAATCCCACTGCATTATATACTATAGGGGAACCTCTTTCCCTACTTACCCAGCTGTACCCATCTTATCTCCAATGAACAGCTAATTAAGATACCTTAATCACATTTACTTGTAAGAAATGTAGATATTGACCTAAGCTCTATAATTGTGACCATTTCTGAAAAGCACTTTCTGAGAACTTCACTAAAGAGATGAAGGCTTTCAGGAGAAAATGCTTATGAACAAATAGTTGCAACCCAACAGGCTCTTCAGTAGAGGTACACTCTCCTCTCTGGGGATTGGCAGCACCTTGCAGTTTCTGGATATCCTGGAATTACCTGGTTTTCATGCTCCTTGGGAGTCTCCACCAGACACCTGATATCACACTCATAAGGCCTTGTGCAGCTATGGGATCCTGGCCAGATCCTCAGCAGTAACACGCCACAGCAAAACCTTGAAAGCCATGCCAGATGTCCTGGGTGAAGGACACAATGCCTGACATCAAAAGAAAACCTTAGGCAGCTCTAATGTGGAAAGAATAAATCTAATGAAAGTAATCAAACTGCAAAACTTCTTTTTAGGCGATTTTCAGTCTGGTTCCCCATCATTTCCCCACTCCCACCTGAAGATTGGGGTGGGGATAACTGCAGATCTGCAATACAGAAAAGGACCACAGAGAAAAGACCCAGCCCATTGCCAAGAGAGAAGGCTATGGGTAGAGGACAGCACAGATGCAAATATCCTCACAGCTGAAAGGGAGCAAAAGCAAATCAAACATCAAACATTCAGAGATCAATCAAGAAAGAAGCTGGACAGCTGGTAAATCTGCTCACCCCTGTGGGGCAATTGCTTCTGAATGAGTCAGGGGACTTGGCTTTAAATTACAAGGCAAGGTTTAGCACTGGTGCTCTCTGGAGGGGGATGCCCTGTGCTGAGCTGCACTGGGGACTCGTGGGGGACAGGTTGGTGGCTGCAGGCTGAGCAGGGGCTCAGCAATTCTTGGCCATGCTCTTGTGACCACACAGCCTTGCCCAGATGACAGCAACTGGCCAAGGGCAAGCTCAGAGAGGTGATGCCAGCGCAGATAAATGTTTTGCCTTGCCTGGGTGTGTGTAATTGAAGTTAAAGTGTAAAACCTGGTCTATTACTGACCTTTTAAAATGTCTTCTTCCTTCCACCACAGTAGGCTGGTACCCCCTCATTGCAGAAGCCACATTTTTGTGGCAGCATTACAGTGTGGTTATGATCAGGCAAATGACTGGAAATTAAAAACAGAAAAGCAGTACCTATTTACCTCTCCATGTCCAACTCCTATGTACCTCAAATTATTTGTTAATTGCAAGTGCTGAAAGAGAGGTGATGGAGGACTTGATGCTAAGCTGTGTACTGTGAGCCTGTACAGCAGAGCAGCACAGTTGTGTTTTGCCTCATGCAGTGTTGATACAGGACTGGGATGTTTCTGATTCTGAATATTTATATATGTTAATGAATAGTATGCAAAGCTGAAAGAGCAGAGTGTGATTTGCAGTTAACAGGGTAAGTAGGTGTTGCTGGCACCCAGAAAAAACAAAGGTGAGGCTTGCACACTGGACCAGCATCCTAGGGGAGGCAGAGATGGGCACCAATTATGGGAGGGGGGCATTTCTACAGAGGGGCTTCCCTAATTATACCTATGCATTACACCTGAATAACCTTACCAAAATGCAACTACAGAGCTTGGTCATGTATTGTCCTAACAGAGTTTTGGACTAGGTCACATTTTTAAAGATGGAGAGAAATCTTTCTGTCATCACACATAAGGGACTTGCATTTGTGAACAGATTAAACTCTTGACTGTGAGTCCAAAAATACGCAAGATACAGTCCCTCTTTTATGCCCTCTCAAATGAAACGTGCTAATAACAGACATTAACAACTGAAGCCTTTTAAGATGAAAAGGACTCTGTATTTGTTCTCTTCATGCTTGTTAAATGTTTTATGGTGATGCTTATTTACTGTCAAGAAAATATTTCCAGTGGAGGCAACGTACATAATGATAAAAATAAGCAAGCACTAAAATTATTTCTTTACTGACCAGAGCACCTTCCAGCACTTCCCCCTGGATTCTTTCACACAAAGAACATATTGTCATTGGGGCCATTATAGGGCTGCATGGCTTTGCTAGGCTCGGCAGGACTCAAGGGAAAGGGCTATAGATTGCAGCAAAAAAGTCCATCAGACAGATCGCATCTGACCCCACTGTTTCTAGGGAAGAATGCACCAGAACACTCCAGCTGAATAGACAGATTTTCCAAATGTTTTAAATCAGTTTTGAGACAAAAAGGGAAGATGCTAAGGAATGGATTTGGCCTATAAACATTAAGCGATGCGATGCCCATTTCTCTAGGAAGCTGACATTAGGGGCTTTCTTGTTGATGGTGGACCTGAAGGAAAAACCCACAACAATTAAGCAGCAATTGCAGAAAAGAAGGCAAGAAAAGATGGTTATGTATTAGTACAATAGCTCAGAGGCTTTTCATTTTAGGATACAAAGAGGGAGTAGAGAATGCTGTTTTCTTTTTAAAAACCTTTTAAAAATGGTAACTGCATCCTGCTCTTCTAGATGTATTACTTATGACATCCCAGTTTTCATCCGTTCATGATTTTACATTAGAGTTAAATCTCTGCAGCTTGAATCTCACGGCTGAGTTAGCCAGAGCCCATAAAATATTGAAACCTTTAGAGCAGCAGCCAGCCAGGTTGAGAGAAGTTCATGTCCAAAGCTGAGCTTTAGATTCTGAGACATCCCAATTGGAGTGTAGTACAGAAAAAAGCACTGATAAAATTTTCATAAAAATGAGCTAAGGATATTGCTAGCATGCTTCCCAGCATCTATATGAAAACTTAATCTGAGCTAATGGAAAGGATATGAAAGCCTTTCTCAATTCAAACACAGTCAGTGCATAATTCATAAATTATTGTCAGAGAAGTGATTCTGCTCTGAGATTTATTCTCTTTTGGATAGAAGCAACTGGAGGAAAAACTGGGTCTTTTTGACCTTTAATGCCAGCAAATTTTACAGTAGAGCTGTCAATATAACCAAGTAAACCGGTCATTTCTCCAAACAGCAACAAAGTGCTAGTATGTGCTCACTGCAGGCTAATATTAACACAGCCCTTTAGGTTACTTGCAAACCATTCAAAGCAGCTGAACCTAAAACATTTAAGTGAAGATAGTTACAGAGAAGAGAATGAAATTTCCATGTTTTCCATGACAGACACAAAAAGGTTCATTATGTTAAGAAGAAAAATCACGCAAAAATATGCTTCACTTCCTAACTCTAGTCTTCAGCTATGATTACCTTTAAAAGCCTATTTTCCAATTAAAAACCTATGCAACATTCCAATAGAAAATGCATACTGACAGATTTTTTGTTCCTTATATATGCCTCACTTCTAAACAACATAGCATAAAGTATGAAAACATTTATCCACGGGTAGTGATTAAATATTTCAGCTCTGAGTGAGGTTGTTGCACAGTCAATGCACACAATCTGTAGTGAGTTAAAAGCAAATCTGACAGAAATAGTTGGAAATCTGAGGAAATTGTAAATGCAATTAAGTGCTATCAGTAGAAAAGGCAGCAGCTGGCTGATAACATGGCAAGATTTTGCTTTCCTTCAGTTCTGGAATTGTTATTACCTTTTCTCCAATGTAGCAGGCACTTGAAAGAAATCAAGAATCAGAGACATTTACAAGTTGTAAATCCTGGAGTGTTTTGAAGCTGTAAAAATGTATTACTGATTGGAGGCAAAAGCACCACTAAAAATGACCAACATAATCCCCCCCAAGAAAAACAAAAGCAACAATCCAATAAATCAGTCTGAGATATGAGGAACATTTCACCAGAAGAACGTGCATTGGAGTCTGAAAATGATAACATTTGAGAAAACAGCATGATACAATGCCATGATCCCTTTCTTTTAAATTCTGGTTAAAAGTGATTATCTTGTGTATGGGTGTGGGGGAGAATTAATTCTTGCAAGTGGACGCTTTAAACATAGAGGTGCCAACAAAGACTGACAGAAGTAAGGGTTGGTTTGGGGTGCTTTTTTTGTGAGCTAATGGTATCAGAAAGCAAAAAGGCAGAGAGATGCATGGAGAAGTGACTAGTAGTACAAGGTAAAGGGAGAAAAAGAGAAGAGAGCTGTGAGTCATTTAAGACAAATTCTTAGGACGTCTACCCTGAGTTCTCACTATGATTGTTGCCATTCCCCATGTGTGGTATCAGGTGATCATATCCCTCTCACTTCTTCCTCCTTGGAGTCTGCAGATAGGCTCATTAATCGATAGGGCTCTAATGCTAGAGAGCTAATAAACCCAAACCCTACTGCAACAGGGAGGTGCTCAGATTAAGGGGCTGATCTCATGCCCCTTGCTCGAGCAAAGCTCATGCAGGGAGATGGACTTACTGGCAGAGCCTCATCCTGCACCTGTGGAGTGATAGATTGTATTGCACTGCTCCCAAAGTTACTCTGTCCTTTGCATTCCTCCTTCACCTGTTGGGGAAGGATGCTGCTGTGCCTGTTGCCAAAGGATTCAGCTGCAGTTACATGTCTTGTCTTCAGCCTAAGCAAAACCTGTCTTGTCTTCAGCCTAAGCAAAGCCTGAATTCCCGTCCTTCAGTGGCTTCCTCTGACCTCTCACACTGCTGTGCTTCACACTGGTAATAAAGCCTATTTTTAAAACTCCTGTCTTGTCCTTCCCCAAACAAATTTTACTGAAATGTTGAAGGAATGATGCTGGTACATGAACCTTGCAACTGATTTCCAGGCCACAATATTAGGGTTATAACAGTGATAGTTTTGAGCAAGTTATCTTCCTTGAGTGCTTTAGCTCACACTTGAAAGAAGAATCAATGACTCACAATGCCGGAGAACATGGACACAGAAAATATTTCCTTTTCCTATATCTGACTGGTATTATTTATGGTAATTGAGTAAAAATGTGACTGAAAAGAGCAACATTTTCCGTGGACCCATCCACACCAGAGAAGGAAGCCAGAATAACACTTTCCAAACAGAGTAGTCCACAGGTACTGCTCCTGTATACAGAATATACAGGAGCAGTATGTACTCCTGTATACAGTATATTATCAGAATACTACCTTCTGCAATACTCACCACCATCTTTACCAATATCCCTCTTTTCACTCTATAGAAGGCTTTTTCATTTCTGAAAGAGAGATAAATGCAACATATGTGTTGCACATAAAAAATATAAAAGGTAGTAATCATAGTTTCTCTAAAGTGATCTTGGAACTCAAGAACCACAGTTAATCAAATTGATTACCGGTAGATTGCAGACAAATAGGAGGAAATAGGTCAAATTTTAAAATGGACCTTTTTTTTTTTAAGTAAGAATGAACATCCAGAAGGGTCCCAAGTAATTAAGTACTATAATGCAGTAATTCCTCCAATGTTTCAGTGTAAAGTTCTGGTATGATGTGAGTAGGCTGATAACACCCACACAGACATTGGTAGCTGTTCTGACAGATTTGGGTCCTGTTAGTTCCCCAGCAAAACACAGTGTGTTGGGTCCTTTATGCTGAGCAAAGCCTTGGGAGCAGGGCTGAGTCCTCAGTGCACAAACCCCCTCCCACTCAAATACATACAGTTCATGTGTTTTTTCATACACTAAAATATTTTTATTACTAAGACATGAGATTGATACTGTAATTTTGCCTGTAAACCCTATATTCAAATTCTATTTGATTGATGAATACACATTGCATGATCTCATAAGTTGAATAAATAAATGAAACTGCCTAAAAATAGAGTCTTCTTTTCTTCCAGAGGGTTTGATGGTGTTCAGCCCCAGCCTGTATTAGTCACTGAGAATTACAAAGCACAGCTGTAGTCAGATATCTTTGGAAGGCAAACTGATTTTCTTCTTTCCCCTACCAGTTTACAGAAACAGACATATCTAAATAACATATATTGGGTAACAGAGCTTTTTTAAGCTTCTTGCTCTTGCCTGTTGTTATTTAGCTTTTGTGCAGCTGTAGCCCTGAGAACAATTCAAGTTTGATTTTATAAAACCTGATCTTCACCTCTTTCTTTGACTGCATTTAACTGTTGTGGAAATAAAGAGAGAAGGATGCCTATTGCAGCTGGAGAAGTTAACATACCTAAATGGCACTTCTTTTATAGAAGGAAGGTTGTAATAAGTCATGTGATTTAGAGTAAAGGCAGCAGTGTGCAATGGGAGCAATTTTCTGCCCCTCAAACAGCACTTCAGGTGATGTTGTTCATCTTTCTGTGACTCGCTGTGTCAAAGCATGCCCAGAGCAGAGGTGTTCAGGGACCCAACAAGCTGTAAGTGTCCAGCTGAAAAACCTGGGAGATATCCCAGGGCTCAAAGAATTCACTTTTTCAGTTGCTCTGATTTACTTCAGAATGTACCTTTAGGGAATTTATGTCTTCCATTCCTTTAGTTTCCCATTTCCTTTCTTGTCATCTTTAAAAATCCATTAAAGATCACAGAGACAGTTTCTCTGAGCTTCCATTTCTGAGGGGCTGTGGAGCTCCACAAAGCGTGCAGCTCCAGAGGTGAACTGACTCTTTTACTCTCTGCACCTTGATGTTGTTAGGACGACATTTTAATTACAGGTGATGGTTACAGGCTGAGAAAACATGCTGAATTCTACAGGGAAACAAATAGTTTTCACTCATAAGGACTTAATGACAACTAGCTAACCAGTCCCCTTCTGTCTGAATAGAAGAACATTAAAATGCAAGATAAAATAGGGAGGTTGATT
Organism: Hylia prasina; assembly: GCA_013397195.1. Classification (NCBI taxonomy): domain Eukaryota; kingdom Metazoa; phylum Chordata; class Aves; order Passeriformes; family Sylviidae; genus Hylia; species Hylia prasina. The sequence continues at coordinate 4,339,831 of VYXD01006830.1, forward strand.
TCTCAAGGTGCTTGTTTGAGAGATTTAAAATTATAGTAGTCTTATGTTTGCCAAAGCAATCACTAGGCTTTTCAGGTGTTGCTAAAATAATTTTTTTAAAAAAATTAGTTCCCTGAAAAATAGACAGCTGCAGTAGTCCAGCTTGCATTTGTATTTTCTAGAAAACATTTTGTTAGCCACATATGGTGACTGGTATTTCACCTATTTTACAATATTCTTACAAGTTCCTGTGCAGTAGAGTAAGTTTACATTAAAATGCCACACCACCTTTGCTATGATTAATTTAGATTTGTCTATCACTGTGTGTGCTTGCTGATTTGCCCTGGGTATTATAATAACTGTAGCCTGCTTGTCATTTCCCGCTAACATTGCCTCACCTGTAAAACTGCAGTAGATGTATTTCAGATTCCCCAGTTTCTGCCATCGCCTTACCTATTACAGTAGAATAAAAGAACATTTCTCAGGTGCATGCATAGATATTTTCATCATATTTCAAATGCATTCCGACAATTGCTGCATATTGGCACCAAAACAAATGAAATAATTCCCCATATCTCTTCACGTATGAAATGTTTCCTTCCCTGTTTGAATGATGGCCAGCCTCTATTTATCCAGAGCTGGAAGACAATGTTCCCACATACATGCAGAGCTATTTGGTTTGTTGATATATGCATCAAATCATATGCTTATGCCTTAATATGTCTGTGTTCATACATGTTTGTCTTTTTGTCTTTTTAAAAATACGAAACACCTAATCAGAAAACCGATAGTTTAAAGTGCAAAATTTAAAAAGAAATGTCAGGTCAGGTTATTTGGATATGGCCTTATTTTATGGTAGGAGAAACAGCATTTCATTAACACAAGGGCTTAACCATCCACACTGTCTGTGACTGCACCAATTAACTGGGCAAGAGTAGTTAGACCAACACCACTGCCAGTGAAAGTGGCTGCAGGAACAGACCAGCCGTGGGGCACAATCTCTGCATGTTTTGAGGCTGTCAAGCTTTGTTGTCCTGTTATTTTGGAATGAAGAAAATCCTTCTGAAACATCCTTCTGTTTCTAGAAGCCTGCAAAAGCAGGCACTGCAGTCAGAGCAATTTTATTCCCATAAAAACATACCTGTTCCTAATAAATGTATCAGGCGCTGAGAGGGGCTCACATCCTTCCCTGGCGCTGAGCAGAGCCTCACCAGTGGGTATCATGCCTGTTCCTACCAGAGAGAGTTTGGCTCCCCTATAGCACTTGCAATCCAATCCAGAAGAAGATGCAATAAGTGAATTTATTAACCCCCAGGGGGGTGGGGAACCAGCAATGAAAACAATAAAAAGACTATGTGTTAACTTACATGCGTACCTCGATGGCTCCAGGTTTAGTCGTATGTGCTAAATTAGACCATTAAATACTGTAAACCCAACGGTGTACTGAAATGCTCCCACAGCCTTGTAATTTATATTATGTTACACAGGGTAGAGTAAGCTGCTCATAGTAAATAGGGTCTCATTGGATGACTTGTCTCTAACAGTACATTTTCACATAATTAAAGTGGACACAGCTTAGAAAAATTAAAAGGCTAGAATATAAAGCTCAGCTGCAAATAATATGAAATGGCATTATCAATAACAGAGATCCCAGGGTTTGCATATTAATTGTAAGAAGGTGCTAATTTGAGTGTTTTAAGCTTGCATTCACAAGCTTGTTTACATGCTTTGTTCCACCTGGACCTGTTTGGAGGTTTGTCAAAAACCTAACAAGCAGAAAAAGATTGCATTTGAAAATACACATACATGTTTAATTAAGCCAGGGCCACCGAACATTCCTCAATATATTTAGCTGTTGAGATTTAAGCACCACCAGAGCATCAGGCATTATCACCTTTTGAAGTACTGCAGAATCTTTAATATTTAAAGCACAAAGCAGACTTTAATATAAAATTCTAGCAGACCACAGAAGATTAAAGACGCATTATAAATGTGACAGTTTGTAAATGGAACACCAGTATTAAAGGGAACCCCCCTGATATTTTATAGCATATTTTTCAGGTGTATACTAAATTATAAATACAATTAAATAGCAGTAATTATTCTCTGGAAGGGGATGGCAGTTTAACTGTTCTAGAAAATAGTGATTAACAATAATGTAGGAAAGTGGTAATATGTGTTTTACCACACTGTTCTTGCAGTCAAACTTCATGCAGGCGTCTTCAGCTAATTTAAAACCACCCTGGGGCCCTACATCCATGGGCACAATGTCTTTCCTTCCATGAGGCAGGGAGTGGGAAGGGCTGTTTTCTTGGTGTCCAAAACTCTTGGTTTTTGCTTAGACTACACAGCTGATCTCCATTACTGCAGATGCTGCAGCTGCTGCTTTGAATTGCAAGGGAGGGAGGGCAGCAGGGACACCCCAGAGTTAAATTGGTACCTCTTGAAGAATTTCAATCCGGAGTTAAGATGGTCTAATTCTGTCTCTTCACAGTCGTGCAGGGAATTTTGAAAGAAGCTAACCTTATTGTATACCAAATTAATTTGGCAATCAAGTGCCTCTAGGCCAACAAGACTCATTTAGCAGGTTGTACCAATCCTTTAATTTAGTAAATACATCCCATGGGACCAGAATTTCCCCACCCCTTTTATTTTGCTCTGTTTTCCTAGAGGCGTAAATACCTTTGAAAGCAATAGCAACTATTAGAAGAGGGGAGGGACTCTGAAGGACAAGGTTTGGGACAGACTTTCTGCCTGCCATGTCTTGTGGGGAATTGAGACTGGCCCCCAAAATCAGAGCCAATCTCTCCTGAACGATGAGACTGATGGCAGTGGGCAGCATGGGGACCTGTCTCTTCCATGGCAGCAGGATTTTAGCACAGACTGGCAGGAGGCCTCTCAAGGAATATGTCTGTCACAACCGAGACTTGGGTGACATTTTTCTGTCCTTGTCTTTCTACCTTGACCCTTGACCTCCTTCCCTTTAAGAAAGGAAGCTGATGGAGGCAGGTCTTTTTATTTTTATCCCCAAATACATTGGGACCTTTTTAGGAGACTCTCAGACTATGATTAATAATAATTAGAAATTTGCATCTTTGAAGAGGAGTTTTTGATTTGAGGGCCATATGCATCCAGATCCTTTCAACCTCACTGTGGAGAAAACCTCAGAACACTGGACATTTTGGGAAGCTCTCCACAGTTTGAGAGAGGGGCTCAACACTATCAAGGAACATTCCTGCAGAAGCCATGGTTTCTGGATCACATTTCTGTGGCCAGAAGAATCTCTTACTCACCCTTTCCCTGCCTGGGATTTTGCCTGTTCCAGGTTGCAGCATTAAGGTCTGTGCCCAGTCATCATTTAAACTCTTGGTGAAAAGAGAGATTCTGATGTTGACAACAACAGTTTTGAGGGGGGTAAAACCTGAACAGGATCGAAGAGGAGAAGAAATTTAAAACAAGATTTTAAAAGCACAGAAATCCAACAATTTAGCATGAATATTCAGGTCTTTGGTGCTGGGCCATACAACTCCAAGGTCTCAGTGCACAGCTAAAACAGTTCTCAAATCTCTGGAGTGCCAGGCTTATCACTGCATTAAGGGCATTTTAATATGCATTGCAGTACAAAAGCTTAGCATATTATTTTCACTTTTATTATCAAAAAAAGGAAAATATAGTGAATGTTATCCAACAGAGTGCTTTAAAACAGAATTTTCAAATAAAAAGTATAAAGAGATCTTAGTTATATTATTCATTGCAGAAATAAAAAATAAATTATACATGTTCTCCTAATAGAGATTAAAATGGATAAATAATGAAAAGATTACAATAGCTATATTTCTCAGGGTCTAGTTTATATTGTTAACCTAAGTGCTGTACACTATACATGATTAGGCACACTGCTCATATGAAAAAGGCAGTGCATCTGCTATTCACAAAAGCAATACCCAGGCCATGTTTTCCACAAGACTTTGTAGGAGCTGGATTGCTCACATTCTGTGTTGGCATAGGCACACCAGATTGTGTCTCACATCTTCATGGGATTTTTTTCATGCAAGAATGGGAAAGAAATTTTGGTTTTGCTAAATTACTTGTTTTTTCCATCTACCATACACTCTAACAACATCTCACTTTCACTGCAGGTTGCAGCTTCTCTGAAAACAAGGATGCCTCTACCTGCTTCCAGATTTTAAAGAATTAAACTAAATATTTTCATTTGGAATAAATACAAGATTTTATAAACTTAACAAAATAAAGAAACCCACGGGGCAAAAACCCAACTGCACAACACCCAGCAGCTCCACAGGCACACTGTCTACCAGGGATGCTGAGGATCCCAGTGGGATTCTCTCCCCTGCCATTTCTGCCATCTCTCACTTCAGCTCAGGAACTGCAACCTGGAAAAAAAGGCAGCTTCAGTCAAACCCAACATTCATTCCAAACAACTAGCTTAAGCAAATGGCTGTTTTGCAAAGCTTAGTTTTAGATGATATTAAAATTCTCCATGTGTTCAGCCTTGCCTCCTGTTGTGCCAGGGTTAAGTGGGTGAGGAGCAGCCCTATCCCCCAAGCCAGGGCAAGATTCCTGACTAGGCCAACTGAGGGGCTTCCTGATCTGTCTCCAGACCCTCAAATCTGTGGATTCCCAGGGCAATTTTGCTTATTTGAGCAATCAGCCCAGCCTTCCACTGAAGCCCAGCCTCCCACGTACCAACCTCATTGTTCCCCTCCATGAGCTTGTGCAGGGTTTTGAAACCATTGAACAAAGCACCAGAGTAGATGCTACTGAGTGTGCTCATAAAGAAAAGGCTTTCCCAGTGAACACTGTTGTCCTTAGTGATGGAAATGATGATCTTAATCTGCTTGCTAAACCTGTATTTAAATAGCTAGAAAGTGTTTCATATTCTCCAGTGCATGGGCCCAAATCTGTTGATATTACAAGTGTTGTCAACATTCAGCAGCATGGCAGCTGTCACCAGGCAGTTCAGAAAGGCTGATTTAATTGATACTTTCCATTTCAAATACAATTTGCAGTCGGCATGTGGTGAGAAATGCATCTCACCATGCAGATTTTCATGATGCTGGAGCACAAAAAAAAAAAAAAAAGGGTGCTGCTTGTCTTTTGAGAAGCTTGAAATGTAGTTTAGGAAGGAAATATTCCACTCTATATGTGAAAGTTGCTTTCATTTAAATGAACTAAATCATAGTAAATCCCAGATTATTTCTTTTTGTATCTGAAACAGCATATGTGGCAAAATGTAGAAAGTAGCACACTATTTTTGGGAATGAGAAAGGAGGTCCTGTTTAGCTATGGGGTTTAAACTAAGGTCTGCAATTCAAGCTTGAGCCTGGAATCTAATTCAGGTTAGATGGCTTCAAAATTCTCCAAGCCTTTCTAAGGAGTTTTTCCTTTTTTTTTTTTTCTTTCCCTAAAATAAGACAAATCTCACAAGAATATCTAATGTTACCTCTGAAGGTCAAGAGATTTTAGCAAACCCAACTCCTGTGACTTTTTCTATGTAGTTTAATTAATAGAATCTAAGGGTAGGCAGAACCATTTGACCATCTGAACTGACATCTGCATCTCAGCCCATCGCACGGTACCCAACTGCCCTGCACCAAGCCAAATTACTGGTGTCTGGCTAAGCCAGAACACTCATTTTCTTTCCTTCAAGAGACCTTTTCTCTGAACTGCACCTTTTTGTTTCTAAGGACTGTGCCTGCCTGCAGGGGCAAGTGCCACATTGCAAGACAGGGCTTTGAATACAAACACAGAGGCACAAGCACACGCTGTTCATCTTACTGATGTGACTTTTTCTTGGTTTGCTCTCCTTTTTACTCTGTACTAAAGAAAAAAAGCCTTTCAGAATTTAAAATACGAAGCTAATTTTTTTGCCTGAGGAAGCATTATAGGCAGAGTTGGACCTTTTCGGTGCTATTTCCCACAAGAAAATGGATCATGTTGTGGCTCAAGGATCCCAGCAGTGCAGCCTTAGCCGTGGCTGTGGTGAGATCCCAAGCTGCACAGATCTCCCCTGAGAGGGAGCTCCTCTGCGGCTCAAGCCTGCTCAGCCTTGGGCCAGAGGGCAAGCAGCCCACAAAGGGCAGATCTATCATGGTCTGTGCCCATGGCACAGGACTGTGCTCCCCGGAGGAATCAGTGGGACTTCACACCCTTGAGCCTGGCTGTGAATCCACCCTTGCTTTACACCTCCTTTTCAGGGAGGAGATTTAGATCAGAAGCTTAGACTGGAAACTCCTTTGACATCTTTTAATGCATCTCATTCAAACCCCCTCCATCCAGCTGTTCCCATCCCTGTTTTAGCAGACAAAGCAGTGGCTGAAATCCTTTTTAATTCAAATATCGCTGAATGTTCTTCTCAAGACGCGACAGAGTGCTCCTGGTCCCCTCCCCCTCCCCGTATCTTGGGTGAGCACATACTTAGATCCCCCAAGCACAGTGATAATTTCTCCTTACCAGCAGAGCCAGTCATTATTTATTATATCACTCTCTCACTTCTTCAGTCTCTCCTAGTGGGAACATTGCAGTGGCTGCTGGCTAGAAAATTAGCCAAGGGAACTTCTTCTGTTGGTCTCTTTCCTCATTATACTAGTAAAAAAAATTTAACTGTGACATTCTCCCTCTCTCTGTCTATATATATCAACGCAGGTTGGAAGCACACTGTAGGGGCTAATAGTGAGTAATTTAACTGTGGCTCTCTCACACGTTTTACCCTCATTCTTTCTCCAGAGTAGCAGCAGAAGAACAGTATGTTCATGTATTGTTGCTTCATATTACAAGCAGAGCTTGCAAGTTTATGTCTAATCTCACTCCTTCCACTAGGCTGTTTCTTTTCATGGGGATGTGATGCAATTTCTTCCAGTGTCAAGGTGCTGCCATAAATTACACAGATTCAGGTACCTCTTAAAGAAAAGTTTACATTTTTCCACCTTAAAAAATGCCTTTAAAAAAAAACAAAACAGGGGCATCTGACTGGAACAAAGTTCTGCATATGCACACTGCTAAGGGCCGTCGCATTGATATGTGCCCAGAGAGGTAGTTCTCTTGTAGGAAGAGACTCATCTACAGAATCTGGGCAGAACTGGTGTTGTCCCCTGGTCAAACAGAAGCCACATGAAGCATAAAGCAGAGGAATACTTTTCCTGGCTCCAGTCAGATGTTGCACAACACGGCTTAGGCCAGTGATGGAATCTGGTTTCAGTTCAAGAAAATATAAATAGGCGTGCTCAGCTGTTCAAAAGAGCTCTGTGCATACCCAGGTCACTGTTTTTATGTGCTGGGATATGTCTGTGCCAAGTGTGCACATGCAGGTCCATGGGGAGAACACCCACACTACCTGGTGAATAAAGAAAAAAGATTGAGTAATTCTGAGGAGCAATGATATATTTGGGAATGGTCACAATAAGTCATACGACTCACTTCAGAATCCCTTCTTGAAAGAAACACAAAGGGGAGCTGCAAATGACAGCATCACGAATTGCTCAAATGTCTTTTGAAGACTTAGGATTTTGATGTTCCTGATTTTGACCCAGACCATTACATAAAAATAAACATCCTGCTAGGCATATAAACAAAGTACAATTTTGTGACTGATGGTAAGGTTTATAAAAAAGACAATCCTGCTTAAATATTTTGTAGATGCAAAACATGAGGTTGGGGGTGAAAAAATCATGGAAACATGTTCACATTTTCCTTTCACCCCAACTAGTTTTTGGTGGCACAGGTGTGCAACTCTTTGTCTAGAACAGGCATCTTCAAATCTTTATTTCCCAAATCAGCCCACCAATGCTGAGGAGAGCCCATCAGCAGCGAGCAGTCCCTGCACCCTGCACTGGCCAGTGACTCTGTGTGTCCCCAGATGGCAGCAGGGCCCCCCGTGTTGCCTGGCCCTGCCCTGTGCCCCGTGCTGGTCCCCAGCGCTGGCTCACGCGGCAGCGGTGTGTAATTCCATGTACCCAGCAATGCAGATGTCACACGCTGGCTCTTGCCCAAAGGGAAGGAGGACGAGGACAGTAAACAAAGACCTCGGTGTCCTCCATTTTGGAGTGCCTGCTGCAAGTTTGACTCTCTTCACTTTGAATTATAGTGGCAGTGCTTTGAGCAACTACATCTGAAGTACTCCAGCAACATCACACTCTTGTTCCACCACCACTCTGATGACCACCAGTGTAATTCAAAGAGAAAGAGTAAAAACTCACCTCTAGGTATAAAAAATGAGAGAGAGTTTATTCTCTGCCAGAAGAAACAATACGACCAGAATTATAGCAGTTTCTACCCTGAACTGTAAAAGTAATGCTTTCTGTTAGCCAATGAATAAAACTGTCCTTTTTCAGGAAAACCATCTTTCACACTTATAATATTATCTTTCCGATAGATGTGAATGCACTGGTTTATTATATCTAGCTTGCCTTTTTATTTTTTATGAAGGAAAAGGTACCAGAGAACAAAAAAGTATTTTTTTCCCCCCTGCTTATGAAAAAGGAGGAAAGGAGAAGAAATCTTTCTATATTTGCATTGCTAATTAGCAGAACGCACACAGATAATACAGTGATCAGTACTGTACACACGTTTTGAGAGATGAACAAACATTGCACTATATTTGAATATGCAAGTGTACCATTTGTGTAGTTTATGTTGCATCCAGGCTTTTCCACAGGGCTCCACAAAGGACACATTGGAAACTCCCGATGGCGAACTGGGGGGGGCTGTTGGGGTATGATTTGTTTACCCTGGAAAGGGCAATGCAGGGGCACAGCTTGCTTTTCAATGTCATTTTGGTGTTTCTTCACCCCCAAACAAATTCACCAGCTGGGTTGACTGAGGAAAAGGATTTTAAGAGACTTGTCCAAGGTCACCCGAAGGAATGAGCAAGTCAAGCCACTTACTCAAGGGCACTGAGTGATTCTGTGGCCCAACCTACCTCCCTCTTGCTTCAGGTTGTTTGTGCCAACCTCTGCCCCTCTCATCGCATAGCCTTCCCTACACAAGCAGCACAGTGTAAAGTTCACAGCAAATCCAGTGAAGCACCCTGCACCATCCATCCATCTTCTTCATGAGATAAGAATAGCTCCTTAAACCTTTGTTCATGGCAGATGTTTTCCTCGTTTGATGGTGTTTTTCTTAGTGTCAGTGTCTATCCACAAACTATATCTTGATGAACATCCCCGTGCCTAGATATATGAATAGCTTTACAAGATGAACATAGCTTGAAAAACTGAGGTCAAACCTGAAGAAGGTTGAAAAAGCTGCGGTAGTGCAAGATATTATATAGCTTGAAATAAACACTGCCTCATCTTATAGAGGTCATTTCATTAGGAGAATGCAGTAACTCTTGGAAAACACCAGCCACATTATCAAGCTTGCCACAAGCTTTAGCTTCTGCTCATTCATGTATGTGGTCTCAACAACAGCAAATTCCTCATCTGCAGGTACTTCTTCTCTAAGTGTCAGTCCATTAACTCAACTGCACAGCCATCTCTTTTCTCTCTAATGCCCTTAGTTTCTCTTACCTGAACACAAAGAGTATACAATCAGCAGTATTTTTTAGAATTTAAACCAACAAACCCATTGTTTTTGCATTAAACAGGACTTCATTCGCCTGGCAAGTGATACACCAAGTATCTGCATGAGAATAGAGTATCTATTAACATGGCATCATCTACAGGGGTTCGATCTCCAGACTGACAAATTCAAACTGTTAGATGCTCCATCTCCCCTCCCCCCTTTCCTGGCTAGGCAGGGAGGAATTCTGTAGGTCAAACCAACACAAAATCATTTTCATGCAGGCAAAGCTCTTTGAGTACATGACACCAGTTCTGCTGCCACCCAGGTTTATCTTGATCTCTCACTGAGCTGACTCTGGTCTTCTGCTCAGCTGGACTCACTCATCAGCATGGCAAGAGTTACACACATGCATGGGGGATCCAGCTCTTGTCTGGATCCATGTATTGGGAAAATCACGTCACTAGGCACGCCTTTCAATCCTCACCTACTGATCTCAGGGAGCAAAGCTTATACAGGATTTATCCATCAGAAGATGATTTTATCTACTCCTTCCCCCTGAGTGTGACTGTAAAGCTGTCTTTAAATCTGGACTCTGACACTTCACTGCATATATGTTACTTATGCTGGAGAGAAAATGAGTTCTGCTGTTGGCAGGTCGGCTCTGACATTGTCACCTTGCTCTGTTTGAGGGCAGCTCACTGTACTTTGTAAGGTCCCAACCACCTCTGTGCAGACAAAGCACACAGTGACAAACCCCTTGCAGCCACTCTTGCGCCTGTGTGCAGATCTTGCCTCCATCCCAAGTTCAGTTTACAGCCCTGAGCCCTCTGCTGAGACCTGGGGATGCTGCACGTGCCCTTGCAGGTCTAGTGGTCAGCTTCAGTCAGCTATCACACTTTCATCCCAGTTACATTAATGGCAGGTGATGAGAAAGCTATTTATGAGCAGTAGTGTAATTTACAGACCTAAATAATGTATTTTTAGGAAAGTGAAGGTATTATTAAATACTGTCAGATCGCAGTATGAAAAGAGAGTTTCAATATTTTCTTTTATAAATCTATTTCCTAATTCTAATCAGATTCTTCTCACCACGGCTCCCTCGGCTATCTGCTGAGGACAACAGAGGACAACCTGTCATCTGAAGCCATTTCAAATACAGTCACAAACAAATACTTGTATTAATATTAAACATGTCGCAGTTTCAAGAGCATGGGGTTTTTTTTTGTATAGAGATCACACTATTCTTTTGAAGAGCCAGTAGGGCTTTTGTTCCCCGCTCCTTTTAAACAACCTGGATATTAACTTTTCTACTACCACAAGCCTCTGAGCAACTTCCCACAATATTCTCCAGACAGGTGTTTGCATAAACTGTGTCTTACAAAGACCTTGGGCAGACAGCTGAGGAGTTTTACCTTGTGCATGTTAGCAGCCCAAGTGCTTGGATGCCACGTAGGGCCCTAGAGATCCTATGACCGGCTCCCTGGTGCTGCAGAGCCTGTTACTTCATTGGTAGTATGAACCAGAGGAATGTTATGTGCTGTTCAGAGAAAGAGGTACGTGCTTTGTGTGAGTGAATGTGAGAAGAATGGAGAACAACAAACCAGCCCATCCCAGCTCCCCACTTTCCCCTTGGTGTCTCTGTGGTTGCAGACCCCCCTCTTGTACAAGTTTCTTCTGGTCCCCATGAGAACGGAGAGACGGTCTTTAGCAATTAGCCTAGGGAGGGAGAGGCTAATTGTACCAATTAGCACTGGAGCACCAGGTGGGGAGACTTAGAGGCCAGTCAAGAGGGGACTAATAAAATGACTGTCAGGGTCAGTGAGGCAGCACCATTTGGGGAGAGGAAGGAGACAAGGAGGTGCTGATTGCATCTAATTAGGCCTTTTGTTTCCACCTTGAAACAGTCTTTTCAATGCACTTCCAGAAGGGGAGGATCAGTCAGTTCTGTGGCTTGCGCCGTCCTTATGGGGGCAGCAGGGGAAGGAAAAGCCCAGGTACAGCCATCGACACCAGCCTCACCATCTTCCCTCACAGCTCCTACGGCTCAGAGCAGCCTTGCTCTTCCCCAGTCCCCAGTGAAGCCTCTGTAGAGACGCCCAGAGTTGCTGTGTAGCCACACTTGCAATGTTCTCCCACATTTTAAGCACTGCGAGGTCCTCACGGGGTCTTGCTCAGAGTATAATATCTTGCCTAGCTCAGGTTTTCCTCCCTGTAGCTCAAGGTTCCTACATGGAAACAAATGTAAATGGAGGGCACCTCAATCCCCTTGTGCCCTGGATTCAAACTGTATTACAGTGACACGTGCTCAAGTGACAGAATAACACACCTGATCGCAGTAGATCACATTATAACAAGGTTGTTGCAAAACACTCATCAACCTCGTTTTTGCAACAGGCATTGGTCTCTCTGGGTTTCAGTGCAGTGCTTAAATCAGACTCCAGGACATTTTGAAGTGAGGCACACAGCACCATGCTTCAGGACAAAGCCTAGCCGTCTCCATGAGCTGCTCTTTCACTACTCTGCATCCATGACCTGAATTTTTACTCCAAAAGCACACTGTGACTGCCTGCTAGTGCTCCAACAGCCCAAAGCAAACACACAGAAACTAAACAATTAAAACAATAAAAGTATGGGTACAAATACCCATAATATCACGGCTTATAACTACACAGCTGATTACTAAGACGTGTTGGGTGGTGCTTTGTACCATTCTTGCTGAGTGCTGACCTGTGAGCTTGTGCCCTCTTCTGCTGCCATAACACACAATCAGACCTCTGCCCTTCTGCCAACCACAAGCTGTCCAGAGCAGGGCTGCACTGAAGGCACATCTGATTCCTTCCACCACAGCCACCCCATTTTCTAGAAAGGAAGACAAAGTTTGATTTTACCACATGCTGGACTATGCACACTGCAGCTGCTGTTTTTCCCCCATACCTAAAGGGAGGATGTGTCCTACAGTCCCAGCTCCAAGGCTATCACTAAACTAGTGCTTCCCGTGAATGGCACAGACAGTGCCTGCAGCAGAAGCAGAACTGAAGGGTTCTGCTTCCCCCAAAAGGCAAGAGTTAGGCTACCCCTTATTGTCCAGCTTCCTCTGCTGGTGAGCGTTAGCACTGTTCAAAGGTGCTGTTCTTGCGTGGGAAGCACCTCTGGGCTTTGGGCTGCCAGAGTGATGAAGGCATTGCAATGGCAAGGCACTTGTAGCTAAGAGGTTGTCCTACTTTCTGCATGAGGCTGAGCCTGGTCCTTGCAATCAGTGGGCTCAAGCAGCCTGAGCCACCCTTTCTCACAGAAACAGAAGGTGATTACTTGGCCAAACGCTCACTTTCTGAAGCATAAACTTTTTTCAAATAAACAAACAAACCAAAACCCCCTTGAGGCTCAGAAAAGACCAGTGAACCGTAAAGACCTAGTGAGACAGTCCAGGTCCAAATTAGCAGCACTGAACTCTGGGTCAACAGTGCAAAACCTTTCAGCTTTTTGCTACCAGTATCAGAAGAAAACCAGGGTGCATTTAAACTCCAGCACCTTTCCACAGTTTAACAGTAAATGGCCTATATTGAATAGCTGGCAACACACGCACTCTCCTTGTTTTCCTTCCTTGTTAAATGTTTCCTGGCATGGTGACAGGTAAAGCATAATACAGCTTGGCAATATGGCTTTTACATGGTGAAACAGCTCCTCTGTGCTACGCTAGAATACATATTACTGTGACAAGGGGCTTTATTCTGAATTATCTGCACATACTAAAAGCCAGTGGGAAATTGGAGGAGAGTTTAGTGAAAACTACATAAGATTTTGTTACTGCTGAGCGGAAAATTTTGGATGAAAATCACGGAGTGTTAGGGCTTAATCACAGCTCCTTCTGCTCAACACTCTATGTAAGGCAGCCCCAGCCATTAAAAATTCACTTGGGAAAGGTGGATGGTTATCCAGCATTAAGCATATTTTTGTGGCACTGAATTCTTCAGATCGCTTGGGGAGGTAAGTCATCTACTTTTTAACCTGACAGTGCTTGTTGATAAAAACAGCACAGAGAACTGGATGGAACACTTACACAAAGCTGATAGATGAGATAGATGGAGAGGATTTATCCTGTGGCAGGGGATCTGGTGAGGAATAAAGCTGTGCTGACTTCTAAGCATGGATATGATCAGGTTATGCAATTATTTCTTAACGTATATGTGAGTGATGGAGAGCAGATACCCACCCAAGCCTGGCTCTGTGCTGCACTTCCTTGGAGGCAATCTCCCCCAGAGCCACTGTTGTGCCTCACAGAGGCATCTTCACTTGGCAGCTTTCTGAAATGTAGGAGCCATTTTGCATTTCAAATTTATGAGACATTTTGTATCAGGAACCTGCTTTTTAACAAAGGTCTTACTTTCTCTGTGAACTGGAGATAAAATGCTAACGACATTCTGACTGATAGAAGTAGTCGTTGAGAGCTCGAGCTGAAGAAAATGACCAAGAGGAGAACAGAGGAATTTCTAAGCCAGCAGGTTCTTCTGTTTCTCTCTCATGGACTTATTTTCATACTCAAAATTTTCTTATTGCTGCTTTGCCTTATCTGTGAGAGGTTTCATGAAATGGTCATCACTGTTAGATGGGTGGGGTTTTGAAGTTTCTATTTAATATCAAAATGATGTGCTCACTTCATATTCTCAGATTTTTTTAACTGATTTTGAAAAATTCAGTCTCAGGTTATTTTCACCATCCCACACTCACCGGAGACCTCAGACAATGACCTGATAGAGAGCTTGAAGAGCAAGAGAATGTAAGTGCCCAACTGAATAGAGCCTAAGGTAAAAAAAGAGTCTGTGCTGGTGTACACAACTTTATTAAATGAGAAGATTGTTGTCTTTACTGTCTTGGTTATCCCAGTCACAATGAAATCTCACCAGAAGATAGAAAGCATCTCTGTGGTGTCCTCTATGGAACAGTGTTGAAAGCACGACCAGAAATATTGAGGAAACAAGTGATCATATCCTTCAGATGTTGTGGCCAGTGGCCACACAGGGCATCCACCACGCAGAGAACCTGGTAAGCTGGATAAACAGAAGTTAGTAGTGGGAAGCAAGGATGAATAAAGGCAAGAAAGGTTCTTTGCCATTATTGTTACATGAATCCTGGAGATTTGCATTAATGGAGACATTCCAGAATCAGTGTTACTGTGACAAAAAATACAAGGGACAATGAGAGACCTGTGGTTACCTCAGCCATTTCTGTTGGATGCTTCTTTAGACCTCCAAGTGACTAACTCAGTGCTCACCAGCTGAATCTCAGCCTTGCAGCCTTCATCCATGCTCCATGCTATATGACAGGGAACTGACCATACTTTGAAGTCAGGAGACATATTTCATAAGTAGGCTGTCAGCAGAATTATTTCTGAGGCCCTTGATTAATAATGTAGGACATCAGTGATCTCAGAAAACTTTAACATCAGCACTGTACTTGGCTGAACAGAACAGCTGTTGACATCCTTGTTGGTGTTTCTTGGCTGAAGACAGATGTTTGTGAGGTTAGACGGAAAAGGCTAGAGTGTATGAACATACTGGAGTCAGTGGAAAGCACTCACCGCTTCCTTATACTTATGTGGTGACTCAATCTGTATTCCGGGAACTCCATTAGATTATAGTTGCTCCATGGATGGAGCCACTGGCATCTCTTAGGAGCTGAGACACTCCTGATACTTGTATGATGATGTCTGAATAGTCCTCGTACAGCAGAGAAAATACAAGTGCATTGGGGAAGAGCAATAAATACTATCAACTGCTCTACTGGATTAAATTTTTGAAGGGTACTCTGGTCTCAGATGTTAATGCAGTGGCTTAATTTTCCTTGAAAGGGTCATCATAAACTCAGGAAAATATAATTCAGGGATGAGGCATGGTGTTGAAAACAGGCTGGATGTTCTTAATGGCTAAAAAAGATTGTTCAGCAGCAGATCAGGCGTGTAAAAATATGACCTCTCTAATGCTCCCAAGTTCAAAATTATTTGCTGGGTAAGTGTCATTTGAACAACTTAAAGCTTCACAGTTTACTAAAGGATGTGTTTTGTATTCTGGTCCAAGTATGACTACACCAGAAAATGCTTTCCCTGCATCATCTGAAATACCAAATGTAAGGCAAAATTTTGCTTCAAACTTCCATGAAGAGCTAAAGCCTCTCCATCCACAATAATACACCAACTACATAGTAAATCATCCTCCTGAAAACATTTCAACCACTTTGTATTTTCAGTCCAATGATTAAGGGCTTCTGTAAGTAAATCTCTTCTTTCTTTCAGGGAACAAAACTGCCCTGAGCTCACAGACGCTTTCACCTTGAGGATCCCATAAGAAAACAGTTCTGGGGATGGAGAGGTAAGAACACACCTCAGGAGGTCCTGGGGCCCTGCTGTTTTCAGAGCTGTCCCCTCAGACAGTCCCACAGAGAGAAACATCAAAGCAGGAAACAAGTTCCATCCTGCAGAGGGAAGCACCT
Source organism: Hylia prasina (assembly GCA_013397195.1). Taxonomy (NCBI): domain Eukaryota; kingdom Metazoa; phylum Chordata; class Aves; order Passeriformes; family Sylviidae; genus Hylia; species Hylia prasina. Next base: position 4,355,815 of record VYXD01006830.1, read on the forward strand.
GTGCCAGAGATGTGCTCAGGAATGATCAGTCCATTGCAGGTATGGAAGATTTGCTGTGATCAGTCTTCGTTCACCTTTCTTCTTTCCAGCTTTATTTCTCAGGCTGTGAATGTCTCTTCCTGCACAGGAGCTGCTTCTATAGCCTGTAAAGAAGTCACTAACAGCTTTCTGTGTTAATGCTGTGGGAGTGGAGGCTTTTACCACGCTGCCCAGTTACATGGACAGGCGAACTCAAGATTTTGAGCATTAGTGTGATAAAGTTGAGAATTGGGGCCAGCAAGAAGTTTGGTGAGGGCAGTCATGATTTGCTGAAGATCTTGAGGTGAAGGATGGCATGAACTTGGAAAGAAGCCAGAACAACTCACCATGGCTTTTGTGCTGAGAAATAACCCTAAGAAGAAAACAGATCATGGTCCCCAGACTGCGGTGGCTCTTGTATTGAAACCAGCACCATTATAGTGTGGAAGGAGGTTAACAACCAACTCACTCCTCTGAGCTAGTAGACACAAGGCAGAAACCTGCTGGAGGGTGCCCAGGGCTGCTCCTAGGCTACTGCCACAAGGGAGAAAAATCAACTTGTTTTGCTGCTGCAGATGTGAGACAGGTTTGAAGAGGTTCACTGCAGCAGGACTAACAGTTCTTCAGCACTTATTAGCTGATGCAGGATTAAGCATGCATTATCCATTCCATGTACCATCTGATGGACTTCCAAAAAAAAAAAGCACCCCATCATCAGGTGTAGGTGATGTTTTTTGTTATGTAGGTGTTACTCAATTATTTGGGAATTAAAGCATTTTAAAAATTAAATACTACAAATTATTGGGGAGAATTAATAGAATTAATAGGTTTTTAAAGTTCAGTAATTTCTATTATTAAATCTGCTCTTGTGTTTTGCAGCGTTAAACCAATAATTATCTTCCAGATACACAATAAAACACAACCAACAAAATAGGATCCATCAGACTGTATCATCTACCATTATTTATCTATGTTTGTGCCACAGTTTCATCACTTGATCAAATAATACCAGATTCCACAATATGTCATTCACATATCCCCAGTTTATCTATAATGATTTTCCTCTTGTCAGCTCATTTCTTGAACCTTTGCAGAATCTGGTTTCAATAGTACTATAAACAATCATCATTGCATTGTAAAACTGGAAACTCTCCACTAAAATAGTGTTTTGATCTGGGTTGCCATAGTAATAAGTCTGTGCTCCCCTCTTTGGAGGCCTTGTTATATGAAGTATCTGTGATTTGCTCAGAATGGCCCCAGTTCATCTGTCAAAGTAGGTTTTTCCTTTTTTAAAATAATGATCTAGAAAATCCCACAGTGGCAACAAATATTTTACAACCATAACGAGAAACATTGTATCACTCAAGCTTTGTAAATCTATGCCATTATTGCATTAGAATAAATCACTTTCCTTAGGTATATTACTTAGAAATATGCAATTCTAATTTTAGAGCGTGTATTCAATAGGGGGTATTTATTTTTATGTAAAGAGAATTATTAACTTTGACTTCAAAAATACATCACATGTCAGATTGTGTTTAGAGGCCCTGCAGCAAAAAGAAAAAACCTGAAATTCCTTCTATCAAAATATCACAAGTATCCAGTCAGCTTCAGATTTAGTTACTCTAGTCCATTCTTAGGTGCTGACTTTTATAATGAGATCAGATATTACCACAGATTTTACAACTGCACACTTAGATAAATGATATTCAGATTATATACTTGTAAAAATTAGAAGTCCAGAAAACACATCAATGGCACTATGAAAATATATCAGGATACATTATTTTAAATAGAAATGCTCCAGTCGGTTACAGTAATTTGATACACTAACCATGATCTTTCCTCCTGCAGGAATGAGAGTAAACAAACACTACATCAACATGCCAGTGACAGACTCCGTGGAAAAAAGTGAGGACAGGGACCATATTTTACCTAAGACAAATGGTTAAGTTGGTTACTTTATGCAAGTCGCTGCCAGCTACAGGATTACTTCATGTAACTCACTGTCAGCTACTGCCTCATAATACCTGACAGAGGAATATTAAAATCGTCAGTGGGGGAAAGTAGGGAAGGTATCTCTCTCTTATTCAATGAATTCTAATTAAAAAGTAATTACCTGTCGGTGAGGACTCTGCCAGCCTCAGGCCCCTCCTCACACATAATGTTAGTTGGCTCCTTGGCAAACAGAGGGAGATGAGCTGAGGTGCATATGCATATTTCCTTACATTTTGCCAGTCACTTCATTCCAAGTAGTGCCAGATCATGGGAAGTCTTCGAAAATAGTTTTATATCATTTTTCCAAGTGGATCCCCAGAAGACGCTGTGGGGGCAGAGGTGCTACACATCTTCTGTTATAATTGACCTGGGCTTTGAGATTTCTCTGTCATGATGTATCCCAGAAAGATGCATGATGGGAAGAAACTTGTTATTCCTCCAGCAGTGCCAAATGGACAAGATCAAGTAGGCCTGGGACTTGAAAAAAAAGCAAGAAATATTGACAGATAAGTAACCACTCCAGTAAATGACAGGCAGGCACAAGAAGCTTGATTTCCTTGGGGTTCAGAGGTAATCTATTAACCTTAAAACATTTCAGTGCAAATTTGATGGATATTTTTTAAAATACAAAAATATAAGATGCTTAATTGAAACAATTAGGTCTGTTTTGATTTCTTTTACTCCTTGCAAGTTAGCAGAGTGAGAACAAAAATCCACCCATGACTAAAAATCTAAAGCCAGACTTAATTCAACCCAAAAGGTTTATTTATTAGATTACCAAACTTGTATCTGTACTATAGTTCAAGAATATTAAAGGTGTCCTCTGAGAAGCTGCCATTTTTTATGGCACTGTGACTGGCACTGAAACATTTGTTTTGCAATTCTTTGAATAGTAGCTCATCAACAGCCAGGGAAATGCTAGGACAAACTGAAGTCAGTAAGGTGGGCCAAACTAATTAAGAGCAGAATTTTTGTCTTGAGACTACTGTCTCCTTTAGTGAACTCAGTGCCAGCCCAGCCCATCCTGATGAATGTCCTGGGGCTCAGGAGTAGCAGAATCCTGGTGAGTGCTGTGTACACACACACCTGGTCACACAGCCCAGACTCAGGGTGAAGCACTAGCTCTCCATGGTCCAGAACAGAAGGAATACAATACTCTGGATTTAGGCTCCATTATAGAGGATTTCTCTAACTTCTACTCTGAGATGTTCTCATCTTCCCTCTGTTTGCAGCTGGGAATTCTCTTGCACTGAGAGGTATCCTCTTGGCCAGAAGCAGCTTTGCTGCCTTACCCGAAATTCTGTTGACATTTGGCTGAAGTTCCAGTTAAAAAAATCATTCCTGCTCTCCCTTGTGTGTATCCCTGCTGAATTCTTGTATCCTGCAAGGCTCTCTGGGTCAGCCGCATCCAGACTCATGGCACAGCAAGTGCAATGTTGTACATTGCCTCAGGCCCTGCTAAAGAGGTTGCTGGAACAGAGAGGGAAGTGGACGAAGAGGCCAAATTCCCTCCACCTTGCAACTCTCCAGACAGCCTATATTCCTCCTACAACCCATTCTCATCTTCTGTTGCAGGACCAGCATGAAGAAAATGCTTTAAAACTGTGGAACACAAAAGGAAACAGAGGATGAATCGCCTTGGCCTCACTATGCCGTCTACCTCCAAGCATTCTTAATTGACATCTTCGTTTCTACAGTTTAAACTGATTGCATTTTGATCTATTCACCCTTGAGAACAGATTATTTGTATGAATTGAACACACAGCACAATAATTTCCTCCTTTCTTCTCACAAATTTTTGCATATTTTTAAGTCTGTTGCACCTTCTTATTTACTTTCTCTGGGTTAAATTATAATACTCCTTCAATCTTCCCAAGTAGATGATGTTTTCCAGACCACTGATTGTTTCTGTTCTCATCCTCTGGACAATTTCTTATTGGTCAGCTACTTCTGGAGATGAGTCCCTTGTTCTGCTGTCACAACAAGCCAAATAAGGTAACAGTTGGTCCTGGAAATGAGTTGTGTTGATAAAAGAGAGAGGTTGGGTGCTCACTGAGATTGGTGGAGGCTCACAGGAATGATGATACAGGTTTGGTCCCACAGATGCATTTTTTCAAAAATGGGGTTTAATTCTGAATGGATCAATACTTTCTTGCAAGATCCCAACATATGCTCACCATGAAGTACATGACTAAATCATAAAGTTAAGGAAACACAATGTGTAGATTCAAACTTATGCCTGCATTTTACAGAAACAGGAACTGCCTATGACATACCTACAAAAATCCCCCAAATACAGCTTAATACTTCCAATATTTTAGTTTTAAATTTTTTTCCTAGTTTAACTTATGCATAAATAAAATTAAATTATATTCCCTTTTGACATCTTCTCTTTTTAAATTACATGACACCCAATTCTCATTTATACTAGGGCTGCTTTTGTCTTGCTCTTCATAATAGCATGTTAATTAGATACAGTAAAATATACTCCCACCTAAATATCCCTCTGCTCTGTCATAGTGATGCAACATAGCATTAGTGTAAATGAATCATGGACCACAACTTTACAGATCCATTTTGATTTTTTAAGCTTAAAGTCTTAGCATGATGCAAAAGCAGGTACAGTTGTATTTCCAGTAAACTGTTATTATATTCAGAATGCCAGAACATACCTTTTCAAAAAATAGTAATGTAGGTTTTTTCAGTGCATAATTTGGTGGCTTTGGGAATATTTGAAGAGGGAGTGTGTTGGATCTGGATTCTGAAATATATCTGAATACCTACTTGCTGATTATTGTTGGGCCATCTGGAATGCTCTGCAGTCGCTTTATGAGAGTTCTCTCTTGACCCATCCCACACTTTCCATCAGCTCAGTATGGACACAGCATGGTTCAGTTTTCTCATGCTGTGAGGGGTTAGGTGAGGCAAAGGCTCACACACCAGTCTTATCCTACTTCCTAAATCTTCTTTTGTCCACCTGAAGTCTCCTAATTGTAACAGTGAAGAACATAAAGGGAAAAGAGTATCGACTTGTTTAATTTCAAACAGGCAATGTGAACTATCTTTACAATAACTACGTGTTTCAATAATTTATAACTATGATGATATACCTGACAAAATGATTCACATAACTAGAGCAATGTGCACTTTAAGTTTAAAGTCAAGGTCTTCCTTGCTCATTTTAATGACTTCTCTTGTGCACAAGATATTAATATTCTTGTGAGCAAACATAGCACTGACTCATTAATCAATAGGGGCTGGCTCCTCTACACAATAACAATAGCCGTACTAGATAATTAACTTTTGTTCTATTTGCTTTAGTTTGTACATAATTTCCAGTGGCTGACACTGGATAATAAAAAGCTTTGCGGATGACAGACACCTTTTAAAATCCTTTTTACTAGTTTTGGAAAATGATCCGCACCTACTGATATAAGTAAAATACAATGTAGATGTCTGTGTGTGTCCATGCCATATTTAAAAGGAGGCAACTGACAATAAATAAAAGATCTAATAAATATTGTAAGGCTTCAGTGAGTCCTGCTGTTAAATTGTAGCATAGTGAAGGATTTGCATTTTCCTGTCATGTAGTTATAAGGCAGTCTAGAGATAAAGGTATGTCTACAATTAAATGAGTATTCTAGGCAACTGGCAGATTTCCTGAGTCCAGACTGGGATAAGAAACACAGATGTTTCTGCACCAGCTTTTTTCCTCAAACACATTTTAAATATTAGGGCAAGTTCAGTAAAGGTGGCAACAGCAGAAACTCTACTGCAGCCCTGAGAGACTTACCATGGGGTGGGGTACAGCATTGTGCCAGAACACAAAGGGAAAGGTAACTTTAAATCCGGTCCTTTGGGTTACTCCTTTTGCAGGATATCTCCACAGACAGCTGCAGCAGCACCTTCCAGGAGCCCGTGGACTGTGGCATGGGACAGGTACACACTTCATGGGAGCCAGAACCCCAGGGCACGGGCACCACCAGGGAGGTGGCTCTGGGCACAGATCATAATTTTCTTTGCTTTATTGTTAGGGATTTTTAGTAATTGGAGATGTTACTTACGCCTTCTTCCTTAAACAAACAACCCAAAACACGCAGAGAGACAACTTGGTGTCATTAGCAGAGCAGGCTGAAGAGGGAGAAATCTGCTCTATGCAGGACTTGGAGGGTTCATAATCTACTTTTCTCCCAAAGTGAAAGTAATTTTTTCTTTGAAAATAAAAGAAACCTCAAATCACTTAATGCTTTCTTTTGACATTTTACATGTGTAAATTGTTTTCTCATCTAGAATATAACATGGCATTGAATAAACCACACGAGTGCTTTGAAAAGCAAGAATTGAAATACTATATTTCATAGATATCAATCTGTCTGACAAATAATGAGTTTCTGCCACCTCTATATTTTTTTTGACTGATATAGGTTGTTGGGGAAGTCAGCCTGGTATTCTGCAGTTTCATAGATTGTGGAAGTGCATTTTCTGAAGAAAATAATGTCCCACTGACTTTTTTTAACCGGATACTTAACTGTAGACATTAGTTCTGAAATCAAATGTGGTTATAATCCACTGTAGAAGAAGACAGCTCGGTGTAACACAGTTCTTATGTGCAGCTGTTTTTTCCTTTGTGTTACTGAGTGTTGCAGGGCCAGATACTTGACTATGAAAATCACTGCAGCTCATTGACACTAACTGAGCTGCCATGATTTGCCCAGACGAAGATCATCCTTTAGATCTGATGGTGATAAAGCATCCTCACCAACGTGAGCATGAACCGTTTGTGAAATGTTTCTGCTTTCAGAAGATTGCTATCACACTTATTCATATAAAACACCCCACACAGAGAATGCCTTGATTAAGCCTTAAATCAAAAGCTAAAGCATGTGAAACAAAGGAGCCTCAAACACCTTTCAGAAGAATAGGCTACTAAGTGAGCATCTACTTGCATTATACAGTATGTTCTCCAGCAGGAATAAAATATACTGCAAGTCAATGGTCCGTCACCTTCTATATAGAAAGAAAAACATTCTTGTGTTCAAAATTGTGGAAATATCAATATTTCAAAAGGTAGTTTTACGGTTCATTCAAGCAGTGATAAGAAATCATTACACTTTTTAAGAATATTGATGATTACGGAGAGGCATTTAATGGAGGGAAAGCCTTTTTTTGCAGTTCGTTAGTTTGTGCATGTCTAATTGACTCTTCAAGACTCTTTTTCATGAAATACTGAACACAGTTTTAACCAGGGAAATTTTTTACCAGTTATAAGCAAACATCTCCACCTTACAGAAATTTCCTTTCTATGTCTCCCCAATAAGTACTGTCAAGTTCTAGACAGAGTTCAATGCAGGAAATACACAAAAAATCATCACTTAAATCACCTATTTTTTCCTGCAACTATAGGCTACTCAAGGAGCTGATTTAGTGGATTAGACATTAGATTTGGAATATGTAGGCCCCTGGACAAAGTGGGTTCACCTCTTTGTTTATCAAGAGAGGTTATGAGGATTGTTTCTGTGGCAACTGTTAGATCCTGCTTGAGTTATCTGGGCACTAGGAGTGGGGAAAAAAGGGTGAAAAACAGCCTGTAAAAACTCTACCTGCTCCGGTGGCACAAAACAACACAATAGTATGCACTGAGCTGCCTGAAAGGTCCCTGTCCTCAGCAGGTTGTGTGGACACTGCCTCCTGAGGCTTCTCCCACTTAGCAGGCTATCTAGGGCAAGAAGAGGATTATGGTTATGGTACAGCTGAAAGCACATGGATAACTGCATGGGGAAGGCACTGGCTGGGCTCTGCAAAACAGTGTCATTAAACATGACCTCTGAGGCTATTGCAAACTTCTGTGGTATACAGTCAACTATTAAGTCAATGAAATCATTTGTATCAAAGACATTGTGACACTGTCTGAACATGGGAATGGAAAATAAAAAGACAGCCCTGCATGTACATATGGTCATGGTCCAGTGCAGTGAGTGTTACTGCTTGGTTTGCTGAAGCATACTGGACAAGCTTTAGAGCTTGTTATTTTTGCAAGTACAGTGGAGGAAACATCCAATGTATATTTCAGTAAAAAATACAAGAACCAAGGCAAATGTTTGGCAAATGTTTTGCAGCTACAACATTAAAAATGACACTACATGATTATAAAGAAATGTCTCCCCTGTGAATACTTCCCATTTTTATTCACCTTGGTTCTTGCCCCAGAAGATTGGAAGCAGAATTACAGGCCTCTGTTGAAGAGATCCTATTCTCACAACATTTCTAGGCTGCATTTTGCTGAACCAACAGATGTGGATCACTGGGATGACTTCCACAAGCACTACAACTTTTAGTTGCTTAGTGGTATCCAGAGCCTTTGGGGATTTACTCAACATTACAGAGAAAAGCTGTGCCAGCCTTATCAGCTGGTGTGCTCTAGTCCTCTTTGCTCCCAATAGGATCTGGAAGGCGTCATTCACCCCTGCCCCTGCTGGGCCAGATGTGGCACAGCCAGGCAGAGGCAGCAGGGCACTACTCATAGCAGCTGGCTCTGCCTCCTTGCCAGCTTCCATGTGGACACAAATGCATGGAGAGCCCCTGCCTGGTGGCAACCTGGCCACAGAGTCCATGGGGCTTGGTGCCACCTGGGGTAAACCTCATGGGACCCTACAGGCCATCAGGTGTTTTTCAAAAGGATCCTGGAGTCCAAAAAATCACATGACCCCATAGACTGCCTATGCTTAGCTTTCGTCATATTTAATTTTTTTTCTGGTTCTTTATTGTAATAATATTATGTGAGATTGGATGAGAGCATCAGGCATTTGTGCCCCATATTTAGCTGGAATGAGTGCATTATCTAAGGAAAAAGAACCCAGAACTGTACTTGTTAACTTTTGTACTATCTAAACCCTTTTAAATTAAAACAGAAGCATTAACAGTCTCCCCCTACTGCAGGAAAAAAAAAAAACAAAAAAAAAACCAAAAACAAAACAACCAAAAAAACCCCAAACAAACAAACAAACAAAAAACAAAAAAAACCCCAACAAAACAAAACAAAAAACCACAAAAAAACCCAAAAAAACAAAAAACAAAAAACAAAAAAACCCCAACCCAACAAAACAAATCATAATTACCAAGAGGATTGTTCCATCTGTGGTATTATTACTCACTCTCTGATTTCTACCAGGTGGTAGGTCAGGCTGCAAAAATGTTCTCTGTTAACAGCAATAAAGTTACTTTACTGATCTTTAAATTCTTCCTTAAAAAACTCTACTTGGCCTATTACCAAAAAAGAGAGAGAGATGTTTAGAGAGCTGGCATGCTTAAGACTGCAGGTTTTGGGGCTTTCTCTTGTCCTGACAGAGCTGAGCACTTTTCCTTGTCCCCTTGCCCTCTGCATGTGCTGGCAGACAGCCATCAGCTCTTTGGGGCTCAGACTTTCATGGTCAGTGCCAAGCACAAGCTGGTCCCCGTCCATAAATGGGGCATGAGTGACACCTTAATATCAAGAGAGATGGGAAAGGTTTAGTGAACCTAGTGTGGGATCCTTGTCCCTTCTAGTGCAAACCCATGATAGTGCTACCAGTGAGTCTTCCTGAACCAGGAAAGGACTTGGACCCGTGTTTTCCACAGTTTGCATCACATACACCCTCCTACCTGTCAACTCTGCAGCTGCCACAGGCTGCCTTTAAATATCAAAGCCTGAACAAGCTGAACTCCTTTGCATTGCTACTTAAACTACCTCTGAGACGGTTGAGGTGAAGTAGCATTCTACTGTTTCATGCAGTGGAAGTCCCAGACCCAAGGAAAAGACCATTAATAGAGAAGACTAGATTTCTATTAATGTGCTGCATGAGTTCTCAAGGTACTTCTTTACTTACAGATGAGGAGTATCCCTTTCTTCTGAAAAGCCAGATAGATGTGTGCATGTGCTGGGGGTGATCAGGGATTGCAGCCAGAGATTCCCTGCCCTCCTGACTGGTTTTAGGCTTATATAGTTAGATTCTTACTCTGATTCACACAAAAAGCCCCAAGTCTCACCGGATTGCTTATGTATTTCTTTAAATAAATAGACTCTTCTCATTCCACACGCAAGTTGGTGTCTCCAGAAGTGTCCATGTAAAGGTTTGTGTTACCTACCAGCAGCTGCAGGAATGATAAATGAAGATGTATCTCTACTTTGTCTATCTATAACTGCATTGGAATGTGTTGGTGGTTAAGAAAATGTAGTGCCCTCATCAGAGGGTTTAATATCACTTAAAATTTTACCCAGATAATCCACATCAGGATTCCTGACACTGTGAATTAAGGATTTGGCATCAATTAATATGGGTTACCATCACAAAGGACCATTATGAGAGAATGATGTCTAAACCTGAACCTCTGCCACATATGCATTAAAAATGTCCTGCTCACAATGTTGCGCAAAGGAGCCAATTCTTTCACACTCCAAAAAAAGTTCCAGCCTTAATATATTCTTATAGGAACTGTTGTGGGATATTGAGGCTATGTAACTCCATCAAGGGCTTTCCTGCAGATATTCACTGTAAGGAAATGCATGCCATGCTCTGTTGGGTGTGGATTGGGAAAAGCCCTTTTCGGGACATTCATCGGGGAAGTGAGCCAGGTAAGTAGAAGTTTACTGCCTCATTCTGACTCAGGCAATCCTTGAGACAATGTTATATTTTAGGAATGTGCCACTAGCACTATGTTGTGAATTTTGGAAGAAAGGGTTGTCTGATAGTCTGTCTTTACCTCCTTTGTCCCAGAAGAGTTGTCCATATAAAAATAATAAATAGGTTAAACATATTTACTTCACCAATTCTTCATCTGCTGAGAGGCTGTTCTGCAGGCTTCAAACATCTCCTGCAAAAGGTAACCCACCCCCACATTTGCACGGGATACCTGTTTCAAAATTAGCCATTCCGGAGGACTTAAGGTGGGGAGGGCACAGTATCTTCTATGACTCCCTGTGCAACTGCTTGGAATTGCCCATTCCCAATGCTGAAGTGAGGCATCCTTTTTTTTTTTGATAGCTTAAAGCCTGTACAAAGTGCAAGTGTTAGGCAGAATATGCTGAAACTGAAAAAAAGCAGACATATTTGAATTTTACTCTGGCTAGTTCAGCTAATCCCTGCAAAACAGGAGTACTGCCGACATTAATTTTTCATCCAGCTAACTCATATTGAACATATCATCAGTAGTTACTTAAAATTGAATCTATTTTTAATAGAAAAATTGATACTGGAATATGAAACATGAAGTAACACATCATTGTTCTGCAAAAGACTAAGCTTTTAAAGATAGCATTGTAGACTGGAAACAGACTGAAAAAGGTAAAAGGTTATTTCCAACATTAAAAGTAATCTACATGTTCACCAAAGCCTAGATCATCTCAAAGCAGTAATTATTCACTGACTTTAGATAGCCTTATTTTGATATTTGCTGTATGTTTATTATTCATCGCAGCAGATTATCACAGGATTACTGCAACATATTTCTCTTTTCAGTAAAATCTTATTTTCAGGTAATCTGGACTTTTTTGTCCCCCTTCACAAAATCTGCTTTCATCAGCCTCCAAGCCTGACTAATAGCTAGTTCCTTCAGTTTCCACATTATCATCCCTTCTTGCATTTTATATGAAGATATCTAAAACTCTTTTTTTTCTGTAGTCCAAAGCATAATTTTAAAATTCATAGCCACCAAATGTGTGTGCATGATAGCAAGAATGGCTGTTTCTCTTTCATACTACAGGGCGAACAGCCAGACTTAAAGGGCTTCATAATTAGGGACTTTACCAGATTGTAACAGAAGATGTATTTGCCTATTTTTGCTGTGAAGTCAATTATAAATATGCAAAATTCAAAGTGTGAGTGACCAGGCCACACTTAGCAGACATAATAAGACTGCAGCCAATTAAAACAGAAAAAGGTTGAGTTCTCAGTTTTCTGCCCAGTGTGTTTCCGATGATGACACAACAACAGCTGTGAACTGCCAAAGTCATCCCAGAGAGGTGGCTCAGTCTAGTCTGCCAAAACAAACGATTTGCCTCAAAAGCCAGACGTTCTTGCCACAGTTTCTCACGTAGAACTGACAAAAATGGTTGCTCAGCATACATGAATCCTTATACTACTCAATCATTTCTTTGTAAGAATATCAGTCCCTTGAAAATGCAGCATAAACAGCCAGGAGGACAAACAACTTTACAGGATTAAAATCCTGAAATTCGTGCTTTCAATCTTTCTAGCAGGACTATCTGGGTATGTTTTTGTTAATTGAACACTTGAAAACTGTAATTGAAACAGTATATAAATACTGTTCTTATTCTTCTCATAATATAATCATTACGTGAGAAACTCTAAACTAGACATTTGACTTTATTGATCTTTTCATGGACTAACAGTACAGGGAGTCATTTTCTGCCTAGGCTAATTAATTGATAGACTAATTCATTGATCAGGTTCTCCATAGCATAGTTGGTATTGACAAACACTGAATCTTTTTCCATCAGTTGTATTAGTTTGCACCAATTACTTTGTCTGTTTCACTTAAGCAATTACGATATCTCAAAAGCGACAATCAGATTCTCAGCTGGTGTAAATCAGGCTCTCTCCTGAAGTCAGAGAGCTGTGCAGTTTCACTCAGTTTGGTTTTTTTGGCTTTTAAGATTTAACATGAGCTTTAAAACACCCAAAACAACATCAAGGATATCCGAGGCAAAACCCCATCACGTTAGCTGAAACATGTTCATCATAGCAATGAATAGTAACCATGTTAAAGGCTTATGTACAGATGCATTACTTTGCTCAGAATTTATACACAGCTTCAGAATGCTATCAGGTGCAAAGCAAGGTACCTGTAGACACAACTAAGCATTTGGCATCACATAAAAGTTAGATGCTCGATAGACTCACGTTTTCAATACCTAGGTTTTCTGTAAATCAGGTCCTAAGAATATCCTGCTTCCAAGCAGCCACTGCCTTCCAAGTACATGGAACATAGCCATCTCAGTATATGTGAAATCTCCTTTTAGCACCTGTGAATTTTTTAAAATATTCAATTTACTGAAGGATTTTAGGAGAATGTAGTGGTTTGTGCAGGGCTTTCTCACTTCTGGATCACTGCTGCAGAATGTCTGGATAGGGACACTGCTGCTTCATCTGTTGAGCAGAGCCAGCAAAGACATAGGATCACCAACATACTGCCAGTGAAAGGAAAGGAACCATATGTGAATTTAGTAACTGCTGTGAATTCTCAAAATAAAGACTAAGTAAAGATAAATACATTGAACTGATAGTTCTCTGCATAGATTTTACTTAACAAAGTATTTTTCAGGTAACCCAGGGAGTCACCAGAGTACATGGTTGTTACACAAGAAGGAGACATTGGTGATTTTTCAGCTAATGATGAAGAAATTTGTTTCCTTTCAGAAACAGGCCATTTCTGTCAAGTAGGCCAGTGCTGAAAAATGTGAGTCAGTTTAAATTTTCCATTAATCTCTGGTCTGCTTCTCCTAGTGTTATGGAAAAAATGGGCCCGTGCAGGAAGTAGTCTTTGTGCTTTGGAACTACCTCCCAGCTCTGAATAATTGAGAATTCATTGAATACAGGCATTAACAGTTAGTCCCTTCTTTTAAAGTCTCCAGTCACCTTTTCTCATCTTTGTATGCAAAAATAAAAAATTATATACTCACCAGAGACACCAGCAATAGCAAGAAGTCATCAAGACTAAGAAAATTTTGCTGAGGAGGTTTCCACACACTGCTCTAAACCCCATTACTTCCTGTGCTTGACATGCTCATGGAGGCCTCCTCTTTGATGTATGGTATAGGGTAAATAAAGTGCCCGTTCTTCATTAGAGTGAGTGTTATTCCCTGGCATGATTAAAAAGAAACTCCTATGTGTGCCCTGTCAATGATATTTCCATTTGCCTCAAATCCATGTAGATGCCAATGTACAGGTCATATTTGTAATGTTTTTGCTTAACAAAGGGTGACCAGAGGACCACATCACACAGTGTAAGAATTCCATGGGGAAAAGAGGCATGTGCAGGCAAAAGTGGATGTGGAGAATAGCCATGGTAGAGTACAATCCTCCTGAAAGAATGCTTTGCGCCCTTCACGCAGCCAGACCAAGTGATTTGCAACACAAATTCAATGACATGTAATTAAAATCAATAGAAAATTGACATTACAAACCCAAAACAAATTAAAGCACAAATTAAATCTCTGTTTCTCAATCTGGCACTTGAAATGGAGGATTTGCTATGAAAATATACTGTAAATAGGCTGATATATATATATTTATATACTGGGTATGTCTTAAAGAATCCTTCTTTATGTTTTATAATTATGATTCCTTACCTGTGAAAAGAGATGATCTACCATCTTCTTGGCTGATTTTCAGTATAGAGTAACCTGGCCTGACTCTGATCACATACTGGTTTTAAACAGATGCCTTTATCAGAGTGGGATTTTTTTTATGAGTATCCTAACACTTGAACAAGAGCATAATTTCATGCAAGATCAAGTCATGTGGATCTGATGCCTCAGAACTTTGCAGTTTCCCATTTTAAATGTTCTGCTTTCCATAAAGAGTTGTAAACTATACAAAAGCAGAATAAATCTATCTATTCTTATATTTTTCTATTTTTGATATGCTATTATCTGTAATAGTTATATATGCTGCAGGGCAAACAAATTATTTGAAATGTTATTCAACTATACTTTTCTTACCTAAATTCATGTTGTCATGCTTTTAATGCAATATTGTCAAACCTCTAACACTGCAGAACATCCAGGGAAAAGCCATGCTAATGGTGGTGTTTTTTCCTGCTGGGAACGTCCTCAGCTCACAACTTCATTTGACCCAGTTGCACACTGCTCTTGTTTACATGTGAGATCAAGGGCCTTCCAGTTCTTACCCAGTGTATTTTTTGCAGAATTGAGGACCTAAACCATTTGAGGCTGATCTGACCTTTAGTTACCAGGGACTGGGTTCTCCAGTGACTCGTGGGGTCAGGATAGATACACTGACCTTGGCATTGTCAGCATCAGTGGAACTGATCTCTGGTTCTGCTCCCTGAGCTCTTCCAGACCAATGTTCTATTGCTGTTCATCCTGGTGCAGTGAAGTCTTGCAGAGCTTCCAGCATTTTCAAACTGGTCCATCTCACCTCGGGAACTACTGAAAACAATACCTTCACAGACAGACAGTAAAGTCTGGTTTATGTCAGATATAGCATTTTGCAAGTGTGGCATAATTACCAATAAGCATGTCTGTGCATTTTGAGTCAGTCTGCTGTGGCCTTTTATATACTGCTTAATTAAAAAAAAAAAAAAATTAAACAAAACCAAAACTGGTTTTTTTTTGACATTGAAATCATTCCACAGCTGACAACTGATGGGGCCCTGAATAACTTGATCTAGTGGGGCAGGGAGTTTGGAACTCCTTGATCTTTAAGGTCCATTTCAACCCAAGTCATGCTATGGCTTAATATCTGCAAATTAAAGATTGTTATTTCCCACTCCAATCACAACAGGCAGACTCTTCTGTGTTGTTCCTGCTATGATCTCTTAGCTCCCTTGAAACATCTGCTCTTGGCCCAGGTCAGAATTAAGGCATGGTTGATGTAGGATGATTGTATTTCTAAGGCTTTGGCCACCAAGTCACCTCCTGGCATGGACAGAAATGGCAACCACCTGTGGCACCACACTTGCAGACCCATGGTCACTGATCCCTGCCAGTACCTGGATTTCCCTATAGCAGGTATTTGGAGGTACAGGATTGTGCTGCTGCTGCCGCCAAAGAAACAACTCCACCATATTGTGTGGGAGATACTCCTGGGGGACAGAAGCCAGCTCTGCTCCTTTGCCCTCCACCACCTATGGAGGCAGGGCTGGGCTGCCACCTTGCCCCAAACCCTCATTTTTGGGGTGACAACATTCAAGTTTGCCAGCCTTGCTGAGGAGCTTTGAGCCACCTTTGGTTGTCACACACAGTGTCTGCAACTCGTCATTTAGCCCATGGCTGTGAAGTGCAATAGTCTAGGATTTAGAAAGTGTCCTACAGAGGTCTGGGTGACTTAGGTTATATCTAAGTTATTCTGCTATGTCTTTGTTCAGAATCTCTACAGAACAACCTCATTTTTATTCACAGCAGAAATGAAACCCTTTCCCCTTACCCCAAGGAAATCTTAGGGTCCAGCTCCATGCTCCTCAGTTCCAATCATGGGCAACAGAAACTCTTTTCCCCCCTTTTTTTTCTTCTCTAAATAATTTCAAAATATTAGATTTTCCTACAAACCAATAAATTACCTATAGAATCTGGCATTAAATTCCAAACTGGTTAATTTTCAATTCCTGATTATAAAGATTTACTACCCGTTGTTTCAGCAGAAATCATAGACCACCAAAACCACCAAATGTTTATATGAATTATATCTCAACATATTACAGTCCTCAGGCTTTAAAACTATGCTCAGAAGCTGCCAGAAAAGCAACGTGATTTGAATGTTTTATTTACTATTGTGGTTTTCACCAGGAAAGTTCATTCTGGCTTCAAAGTGACAGTAAGAAACAATTACTGAAAAAGGTACACAGTTCTCTGATTTAGTTTTCAACAGCTGATGAATGAAATGGGAAGTGTTGACCACACTAGGTCACAGAAAAGTCATTTTGGTAGACTTCTACTCCCCTCTGACAAGTAATACCGTGAACAAGGATGGTTCTACACAATGTCTGTTCATGCAAAACTTGGTTTCTTATTATCATTGAACACAGCAGAAGTCTGCCTCCTCAGTCTGAGCAACTGTTTCTCAATCAATAATTAAGTAACTTTAAGGTCTAGATCTATACAAGGATATTGATATTTTCACTGAAAATGAATCAATATGAACAGGGTAAAGCATCTGAGTAAGCCTTTTTAATGGCAGTGTTTTGGCTGTGAGAAGTAAATTAATTGATTAAATGAATGACAAATATTGGACAACCAAAGGAAATCTTTTCACACTTTCACAAACCTTTTAAGCAACTCATTTAAATTATTTTCTTTGCTTCCATATTTTTTCCAACTTTGTGTTGTTTTAATAGAATTTATGGGCCTTTCTGTCAGTATGTAATACAAGTTATGTCTTTTTTAATTTTACATTAATAAGTAGAAGCCAGATGAAGGAGAAGACCAAGCTGAGACTTGGGGAAGGAAGGGCACTTTTTGGTGATAGACTGTAAGGGATCCAGCTGAAAAGGCCACAGTGAAAGAAAGGAGATCTAGAAGACTGTAATGGAAAAATCTAGTGAGAGATGGGAAGTGGTAAGGGACAGGAAAATACATTCTCACCTTTGGTTTGGTGGACAAGAAATACTTGTGGATAGGACTTTTCTACCACCTTCTTAAAATATATTTGCAGGAAGTTCAAAGAAGAGAACTGGACACAAGACAAAACCTTCCAGCAGTTCCCACAGAGACACCTCTACTTACAAACCCATCAACCTGCTCCCACAGACACCCTGACGTGACCAGGGTGTGGACTTGTGAAAAGGCTGTGCTCTTGTGCAAAACCAGAGGTGCCCCATTTTCTGGGGGTGAATTTGCAGCATTTTGCTGCAGGTTTGACATCAAGGCTCAGGCCATAAAAGTGCTGAATCTCACCCGAGCTCTGATGCCTTTACAGCTCTCCCTAGAAACAACAGCAGAAGCTGCTGGCCAGCAAACCCACTCCAGTGATTCACACAACACAGTAAAGCTCCAAAAATCACTGGTTCTCCAGGGCTGATTCTGTCTCTAGGGCTTGATGAGAGTGAGCATTTTGCAGCTCCTTGAAGTATGGCTGTGTCTGGAGGGGCACAGTTTGAACAACTCGCCAGCAGTGGGAAAACCACTGCAGTCTGTCAGTGAGATCACTGAAGCTGGGAGAGTCTTTCATGCCACTGGGAACAGAAAGACAAGGGGCAACAGTGAAGAGACCAGGAGAAACAAAAGCGACTAATTTCTTCCACTCACAATTCTGTCTCATGTTCTGAGCTAACAAATTTAGTTCAAGGCAATGCTATTTTAATTGCTGGAAACAGGTTCAGTATAGCCTCATCCAGGGCCATCCCTAGAATGAGAAGGGAATAGAAACCAAAGGTAGGGAACCATTCCTCAGGTATGTTTGCTGTGCAAAGAGGGGAGAAATGCAAATGGGTAAGTGGGACAGCAGAGATGTCTTTATTTCTCCATACATCTTTCTAGTGACAGTGAACTTTCCTCATTTCCCTAGTCTTTCTTTTTCCATCTTTGTTCCTTTTTATCCTTTTCTCTGTTTTATTTGAGTTTATAGTTTTTTACCATTACACAATGGTTTCTTTAATTGTAAAGAAGCAGATCAAAGAAACCAAAGCCTTGCACTGGCTTTTGTCTGTATGCAGCCATCAAGTGGCAGCTTGATTCCCTGGCCATTACTTCTGTTGCTGGTCATAGAATAGGTCTCCACTGCCCCATAGGTCCTGCAAGCTATTGCTGGGACTTTAATTTTCTGAAAATATTTTTGAGTTGGGTGTCTTTTTGATTATTATAATTAAATGGACGAATATTCTCATTTGTAAAGGTTGAAACCCCACTTTTTCCATCTATTTCTGCCCTTTTTGAAATTGTATGTCCCCTGTGGCAAGCAGCTTCAAAGTGTTCACTTATGTATTGGTAAAGAAAAAATCCCCAAGAAATGTAAAGATTGAGTGTGCAACAGAATGGGAAATATTGAACTACAATAATTATCTCTAAACTGCACAAAGAAGTTGCATGATACAGGCAGACCCCACTCAAAAATAAATATTATTCTGCCTTGCATTTAAAATTGAAAATTAATGTTGGAGAGGGCACACAATCCACTTCTCAGTGTAAAAATATTTTCCCCTTTCTTTTTTTAATCAACACTCAGCACTTTGAAATCACATGTCCCATTTCAAGCACTTAAGATGTGACTGGTTTGGTTATTTTTAAGAAAATCCTATTTAATATTTATGCAACAGAATATGATGATTCCTGATGTGTTTCCATTTTAATCAGAATCTAGTATCATGATTCTAGTGAAAGTATGTGCCTTTGTAGCTGTTGAATATGGCACTAAAAATGTCTAGGATAAATATGAATCCCTATCCCCAAAAGGGTAAAAGTCACATTGCCTGACACTGATAAAACTTTGTTACTTAGAGCACAACCTATGAACCAATTAGCCAACATTTACAGCCCCCCCGGACTGGCTGGAATATTATTTCACAGACATCCAGATCTATACAAGCCGAAATAAAAATCTAGATGAAACATGAGATGTTACCTCTTAATCTGGGGTGGGGAAATTTTGTCTTGCACAAGGTCTGTTCCTACCCTATGCCTGCACCTGGATAGGACAAGTGTGAGACCCTTCCTGCCCACTTCCTAACAGAGCCTCAGCCTCCAGCTGCAATGCTGAATTTGGAAAAGAATTATGTTGAGTGCAGCTTAGGTCCCCTCACATTTTGACTTTCCTAAATCTATTTATGCTCACTCTAATATATGACACTAAGGGATTCTCCACTGTGCTTGAGAGCAAGACCCTGTGCTGCACCTTTGCTCTGCCACCTGGGCAGTCCCCATCTCCTTTTTATTGCTGCTGAAGGCCAGTGCACATTTGCAAATCTCTGCACTGCCAGTTGTCTGGGAAAACAGAGGTCACTCCCTCTTGTTCCAGAGCTGGGCCAAGCAGCTGAAGTTGCTGAGGCAGCCAAAAGCACGGAGGCAGTTTGTGGAGTACTTGCAACAGTACTAGTTATCACCAGTGGAAATTGTACTCGTGACGCATCTTGGTGTGGAACTTAAGCAAAATGTTGATCTCCTCCAAACTTCATATTCTTCATTCTCTGTTGTCTTATGGCTCTTATATATCTCAGTAAAAACCCACCAGCTCAGAATACCTAGCAATGCCTCATTTTTGCTTAAAGTAGTAACCAACAAATCCAGTCTGGAGAACACTGGAGACAGTGTTCCTGAAATCACAGGTGACTCTTCTAAGTATCTAATCTAAACCTACTCTTTTCCAGTTTAAAACCATTCCTCCTGGTCTGTCACTGCATGCTGTTGCAAAAAGTCCTTCTCTATCTTTCCTGTAGGCTTCCTTCAGGTACTGGAAGGCTGGAATTGTCACCCCAAAGCCACCTCTTTTCCAGGCTGAACAATCCCAATTCTCTCAGCCTTTCCTTGTAGGAGAGGTGCTCTGGCCCTCTAACCATTTTGGTGGCCTCTTCTGGACTCACTCTAACAAGTTGATGTCCTCCCTGTCTGGGGACCCCAGAGCTGCATGTGTTGCTCCAGGTGGGGTGTCACCAGAGCAGGGGCAAAATCCCTGCCTCACCTGCTGCCCACGGTGCTCTGGATGCAGCCCAGGTGGTTTCTGGGCTGCCAGTGCACACGGCTGGGTCCAGCCTGTCACCCAGCAGCATCCCTGGGTCCTCCTCAGCAGGGCTGCTCTCCCTGTCCACCCCCTCCCTGAGCTGTCACCAGGGGCTGGTGCAGCACCTCGCACTTGTTCTTGTTAAACCACAGGAGATCCCCATGGACCTCTTTCAAGCTGGTCCAGGTCCTTCCAGAGGTCATCCCACCCTTCAGGTGTGTCATCAGCACCACTCAGCTTGGTGTCATGTGTGAATTCCTGGAGGGTACACTCGATCCCACTGCCTAGATCATTAGTGAGGATATTAATTAGCTCTGGTCCCAGCACTGACCCCCAAGGGACACCACTTGTCACTGATGTCCATCAGGACTCTGAGTTGTTGACCATGACCCTCTGGGTGTCACTGTAGTACTCTCTGCAAATTTACTTACAAAGAATTGTTGAAGAGCCTTGGACCTAAATGTAACCTTTTAAAAAGTAACTGTGGAATGTGAAGAAATACAAACATTCAAGTCAGGGAAGAAATGTTTTGCTGCCCATGAGAAAACAGTGAGGTGGGAGTACCAGTCTACCATTAAATTTTTTCTGTAATAGTTTCTGACCTTATTTGTAATCATAGCATGGCTCAGATATAAAAACATTTCCCCTTTTCAAGCAAATGAAGGACACACCCCACAGTGATAGATCTTGATAGGGGTTTTATGTCATGCAGCTTACACAGTACCTCCTTGCTTCTTTTGTGCGTGGAACTCCCACCAATGTGAAAAATGGAATGACAAAGTGATTTACCTGGGAAAGTATAAGACAAGAATTTACCACATGTTTTGAAACCAAGCTCTTCATTAGAAGACAGAACACAGAAGAGAGCCATGTATTTGAAAGAGTAAAATCAGCAGCATTAAAATCTTTTCCCTGATTTTAGGATTGCAGGCAGTTTTGTTGTTTATGGACTATACATAGTCTCCAGATGTTCTCAGAGACTTTGTTTTGCTTTTCCCACCTGTGTGGGCTCCAGACTTGAAGGGCAAAACTTTTTCTGTATTTTAGCAGAGCAGAATTAGTGCACAGCTTTTACACCAACCTTTCTGAGATAAAAACCTCTACTAAACCTCTGGCCCTGCAAACAAGAAATTCTGCTTTTCAAATGTAATAAATCCAGCTCTGAGTTTGCGGCACAGATTTGAGACTAAAGTGCTGTTTGATTTCTCTTTACATGACTAGACCCATGAAGTGTGCGTGTGTGTCCACGTGTCCCCTCTTGTACCCATTTCTATTGCATTTCACATTTCTGTCAATATAGCCTCCAATATTTGAATCCACTGATAGAACAGATGCAGTAATTGCAAACAGCTGTAAAGTATTACTCATCTTGCTAATCAAAATGACTTTCTGCTAAATAAACCATGAAAAAAGCTTTTCCACCATCAGTGAAGTGGAGTGGAAATGATACAGACTGTAAAAGAGTCCACCATGGAAGTAAAATCAACAGATCAAGTGTTCCTACAACAATGATTCTACGTGTTAATGCACATTTCCAAAATTGTTAGAGAAATTTCTCTATGTTTAGGAAAATGAATTTGTGTAACAACATGGATGTTCCTCCAGGTATTTTACATGATACCACCAGATACACAGAGCCTTGAAGAACTGTGTTATGCTTTCTCAAGATTCATAATCCAAGGGGAGATAATTGCTCATATGCTTTTGCTAGATGTTCACTACATGCTATACTATCTTATTCAAAAAAACCCCAAAACTCAGAGTACTATATAACCACATCAGACATTAAAAAGGGATTGTTTCTGAGCTAATGGAAAACATGGAAGAGGCTGGTTTGAGAAAAAAAGTCATTCCTAAGTAAAACTTGTGACTGAGAACTTCAGTCTTTCATTAGTCTGGCCCCTAATGAAAAAGCTCCTTTTCTAGCTCATTGTGCTTCAGTTATCCTATTTTCTAAGTCATATTCTTTAATTCTTAAAAATGCTATTAGAAAAGATATCATCTCTGGTTATATACTCTTCCTCTATTCCCTTATGCCACTTAAGCACTTATTGCTGTGGGCCACTCCAGTATAAAACACTCCAGAGGAAACAACTTAGCCCTGAGTTATTTCTCTCACTTCTTAGGGTCACACTGAATTAGGAAATAAGCAATCTTCTCCCACAGCTTTCTGGTACCATAAATGATTTGCTGGAAACCTCAACTCTTCTATTATGAAATGTAACTAGAAGTTAAAAGGCATATAAATTACAGATGTGTTAATTTTGCGAAGCATGGTGAACTTCCTACTATCAAGTTTATATATCTGCAGAGAGGGGAAGAAGAGGGAAGATTAAATGAGAAACATATCTGATTATAACACAAGAACAAAAAGAGTAAATCTACTTTCTCTCTGAAATACTTTATGTTCTCCACCACTGGATGCAGTCTCCTCCAAAAGAACTCAGCAAGTTCTCTAGATCCGTTGCCTTTCTGCCCCAGTTTTTCCTGGTTTTCCTTCCTTGCATATTTTTTCCTTGCCTTCAATTTTTTCTATGCTCACAGTCATCTATGGACATTCAGTGCCATGGCTGCAGCTGCATGACCTGGTCACATCCAGGAAACCCCAGGAGAAGCTCTGCACAGCTACAAACCACAGCATCTCTGCCACAGAAAAAAACCAACCACAACAACCACAACAGTGACCCAAGGTCACTGTCTAGGCTAGCATAATCTACAGGGTGACATAATCCTCACTACTAAAAGGGTCATTGTATGACTGTGATAAAATATAGTGATTTCTCCCATGATAATCCACTTCTTGAGGATGAGAGAATGCATCAGAAGAACTGCTTAGAACGTCTTGACCAAATCTCTCTGATATATTAATTTATCCCTCTTTGCTCACTTTCCACACAGCTGTTTGATTTTTTGAGCAAGGATGAAAATGAAGAAACAGGCACAGTTTTATTAAAAGCTGCATCCTTCTGATAAAGCATGTCATGTACAGAGGACATTAAGGTGTGTCAGAAGCAGTGAACAAGGCCCAGGCACCTTCACACTTTCAGCTCCTCTCCAACCTTTGGCAGAATCAAGCCCAGTTTCCACTTACCCATTGACATTTCCATCCTACTTGCAGTTACAGAAGTTGCAGTTTTCATAGCTGATGACTGCACCTTCCCACAGCTACTGGTAGTAACAGTATGCCTGCTTTATAAATAAACAGGAGGCTACAAAGACCTTTCTGGGTGAGTGAACTGCATTGTAGTCATCATACAATCCCTCTCAAAGAACTGAAGCTGCACCTTAAATACATTAACTGTGCTTGCCCTTGATACCCCAGCTGGAGGCTGTCCCAGAGATATTACTGTTGAGTCAGGTGCATCCTTCCCATTCCAAGCCTACAATTATCCATTCTGCCTTTAGTCTAAGGCAACAAGACTTAAAATCATTTGGCTTATTTTTGCAGGCAGTACCGCAGCCGAGCCAAGCCAGAATCTGTCTCTCAAGAAGCAGCAGGTTTCAGAGCTTTTTATCGTCTGCCCTCACACAAGTTTTCAAGTCAGCACACAGTTCTAAGTCAATGTGCAGCTGGGTGGGATAGAGAATTTCTTTTTACCAATTTGTCTCCATCTACAACTCTCAAAATAGGCACGGTGATCCTTTTCTTTTCTCTGCCCATTAAATTATACATCTTTCACTCTACAGCCTATAAGCTGACTCCCATTATTTGGGAAAAATTTGGAAATTCCATTTCTCACTCCTTACATCTCCTTTCACAGTTATATGGCCATCATAGGCCAAATCCAGAAATTTCCTCCCTCAGAGTTTGAGTTCTCCTACTAGAAGTTTTCAAGATATAACATACACCTTAAAGAGTGAGAACTGAAAGGAAGAACTCCAACCATGGAGAAGTGTGAGATGATACTTCTAAGACAGACTGAAAAGCAGGAGTGGAACTTGTTCCTGAGACAGAAATGAGGAGCAGGAAAAGGAAAGGTATTTCTGGGGAAATATTTCCTTTGGGAAAAAGAAACTCTGAAAGCTATAACACATTGCAAAGTACTTTTGTCTCCTCTTATTAACTTGCTCTTTGTCTCTTTCTTATTGAGAGCCCAAAACAGATTGGAAGAAATATAGGGACAATCAGAGTCAGACTGTGGTGGTCTTCATTTAGGAAGAGCTCCCCTACTGTGGAAAAAACCCAACCTGAGAACTTCCCTGAACTGAAGAAGCAGCAAACTGTATGCATTGCCAGTGTGGCACCCAACAAAATGGCCCTTGACAGTCCATTAGCAATATTTGTGCTCATTACCAGTGAGACGTGTTTCACGTGAAAGAGCCACTTGGGCAGAAGGGGCACTTGAGGTAATTAAGAATCTATTTACATTTTATAGAGCCATTGATGCCCTTATGTCCAAGGAACCCATATTAAAAGTGTGCTCAGGGTATTTTCCTATCAATAAATATTAAAATGGTTAATCTGCACTTGGTCTGCTAGCTGCCTGCCATGGCTGCAAGCTGTTAGCAAGCAGTAAAAAGCAGACAAAAGAATGTGTCAGACCAGAAACCAATCTTTCAATGTATTTTTTTTTTCTGGGTAAGTTTCCATTCATTACGTGCTACATTCTCTTATTTTCATGAATGAAATATAGAATAAAAAAATGCAAATGTCTCAAAACTGTAAGAAATAAAATAAGCTCTTGATTTAAATGCACTCTTAACAAAAAAAAAAAAAAAAAAAAAAAAAAAACTGGGGGGATTTTNAAAAAAAAAAGCTTGGAGTGATCTTTTATTCATTCAGCTCTCAAACATTTCCCTATCCTTCTGAAATAATCTTTAAGTGCAAAACAGATCCAATCTTATGTGTCCATTTAAGTTCTGCTGGTGCCTATTCGAACTCTAAGTTGTCTCAGAGTGTTCTAGCTAGACACAAGCCCAGAAACAATAAACAGCAATCTAAACTCATCACAAAATCACCTTAAGAAATGCAGAAAGTAACAGGAATTAATCAGCTGAACAGGCAGTCTTCCATTGCAACCCTTGTTATTTAGACAAGTGCAGCTAATATACATAATGTAGCCATAAATAATTAAGTAAAATAAATTACAGCCCAACAAAGTCCACATTAAATAAGACAGGCCTCTCTGAAAGTCATGCGGGACTTACTATGTGAAGATCAGAGTAAAAAATGAAAGAGCATGGCTCATATGATCTGTCTGTTGCTCTAATTTCTAAAGATGATACCTAATCATTGTAGAAACTCTTGCCTAAGAGAGCTGGACCATGTTAGAGCTGATCTGAGTCATAAAAGAACATGAAAATGAAAAATGATAAAGAAATGAGCACGTACATTTTGCATCATGCTCTTATTGTCATGACTCGCAAACCCAACAGAAAGGAGAAACTCCACCTAGAGCTGTAAATCCTGGTCAGCTCAATTATTTCACGTTGCAGCCTGACTTAAGTTATTCAGAGCAGAGAAAAGCAGATCCCTGATGCACCCTTCCATAGCGCTGGACAGGGTGAAAATAATAAATTGGTCATTTGGAAACACTGGTTGTTTCCTGGATGAGAAACAGCATATTTCATATTCTTCTCTCATAGCTGCCTCTTGATGGCAGTAAGTGGTTTTGCCTTAGCTGTCATGGCTCAGCAGAGAAGTCCTGCAAGCAGAGTCTATTTCCACTCCCTGTAACATCACCTTCCTTCCATGGCAGCTGATGTCCCACACCCTCCTGGCTCACAAGCCACAATGAACAGCTCTATAATTTGTCAGTTTTTAAAGACTACTGGGAGCCCTTTGCTGAAAACCATCAGGCCACATTGACCTAGACCTACAGGAAGTCAATAGTTAGGAAATCACTCTGTTTTCCCCAGATAATTACCCTGGGTCCCAGGAGTGGAGATGTGGCATTTCCAGTACATCAGAGTGCCTTTCAGGAGAATTGCATCAGGTTTTGATGTTGCTGACTGTCTGCTTCTCCCCTAAGCACTTGATAATCCTCAAAAAAAAAAAAAAAAAAAAAAAAAAAAAAAAAAAGTGCCTTTTGCCTTTTGATGCTCCCACTTCTATTAAAAGAACTCAGCAACATCTCCATTTCCCTATCCAGAGTAGGCTTTGTGGCCAATGTAGTGGAGGAGTCAGTGTTAGAGGCCTTCTCTTTTTCCATAGAAAGATCTGATTCTCACATCCTGCAGGTTTGGGTTTTTTTATTTTGATTAGTCTGTTGTAAAGAGTCTGTGGCTTGATCCCCAGAAATGCAGCTCTTACTGATGTCAGGGCCTCTAAATATGTGAGGTTTGATATCTCAGTCTTGAAAAGGATCTGCATGCAGAGAGAAAAGGAATAATGATTAAACAACTGCCTTCTAAATGCAGAAGCTGTTGCCCAAAAGCAGAGTTGTGGTGCCTGCTTGGACTGCTGCCCAGCTTATTTGCTGGCTGGTTGGAAAGAACAGCACAATTTGCACAATGAACATGGTGTTTTGGGAAGATTTTCAGTCGAAGTAAGTGATCTTGCACAAGTAGCAAAGTCTGTCTGATGATAATTCAGGACTGCACTGGGTCCCATAGCTGCAGCCAACCTTGAGAGGCAATATGGAGCTAACCCACCCCTGCCAAGAGGATGGAACAACATTTCTGAACACAAATTCAGTTCTCCCATTTTGGACAGATGCTGAGACAAATTTCTTTGTGTGCCGATCAGTTTTGCTGGTTAGCAAGGTTGCATGGATGCAGAGGAATATGCCTTTCTCTAGTAAAAATCCTGGCACCTTCCAAAGCTCCTGAAGTGCTGCCCACTCTGTGGCAATGGGCAGCAGGAAATCATTCCATATTACACACGTACACCATGGCCATCAAGAGTCCTGCACTTGGGGTTGAATGAGGAGTTTCCCCAAAGTTTAACTGAAGGAGCCCTTCAGGACTCTGGACCCACTGCTTGCACAAAGCATGGTTAGATCCATACCCCGTCCAGAGCTTTACAGGTCATGACAGTGGATATTGCAAATTACTAATAAAAGTACAGTTGTTCTGGATGCTGGAAACTAATTATTTGTCAAGGGGTAGTGATGAACAGGAGCTGGAGGTATTAAATAAAATGAATCAGATTGGGAGAGGACTAGTGGGTGACAGAGACATTTTTAGTAGGGGTACCTGGACACAAGAATAACTCTTGCTATGGATTCTGAAACTTGTTGTTATTCTATCTAATAATTCATATAATGGCATGAGTGAATATTCTTACAGAATGTATTTTTCTAAGTACAGTAAAACTGCCAGGCTATCTGCTAGAATTTATTTCTGATTTGTTTTGAGGTTCGAGAAAACCTACCAACCAAAGCTTCAAGACATAGCTCTGTCAAAAGAGATTTACATTACCCATAAGCATTTCAATTATACACATCAGGCAGAGCTGTAAATTGTAAGATATGCATAGATAAATCAGATAATATGTGGCAAACAAGGCGTATAGCAACAACATTAGCTTGCATATCAGAATCTTAAAAAGCAGATGCAATTAAGAGACAAGACAAAGAAATAAATATCTTGTGAACCTTTCAAAAGGCCAACCACATTATTTTAATATTGTTTAACAGTAACACTTAATAAAGGGGACATCATGATTGTGTGAACTAAATTTTCAGTCATAATGAATGCTACAAACTTAACCTCCCAAGTTTAAATAGGGTACAATGCCTTGGGAGAGATGCAAGAGAAATTATTTGATAAAGGTGGCGGTTTTTCACACCTGAAAATAATGTTTTTCTACCAGGCTCTCTTGATCAACCAGTCTGTAGCCACACATTAAAGATAAAATCTCCAGACTTACAGTGTATACTTGTCACTACTTGCATAACTTAGTAGGGAGAGAGGATCACAGAGATTTTGAACATAATTTCCTACACTACAGGAGACTAAGTAGACTACATTTGAAGAAGGCAAGGAGCAACTCTGGCCCCTGGATAGCAGAAAGTAAACTTCAACCAGTTTCTCCATCATTTATTCAAGACATATAGTCTTGTCTCCTACAAAATTTAGGCATAAGCATCATGTGCAGCAAGGATGTGCATTTGATTTAAACAATTAATTGCACAGGAGTGGATTTCTGTTATGGCTTTCCTGGCACAAACTAAAATCATTACATAAATCAGCTGGAGAGTGGCAATTTTACCTATATAAAGATTGATCGAACATTCACAGCTAGAGTTTGTTCTGTTCCCCATACTCATCAATATAGAAGCAGCTGGGATCTGAAAGCTTTTCTGGGGTAAAGGCAACACTAAAGAGCATGCTGGAAGAAAACAATCACCATATCAGAGATATTCCCCAGATCATTGTTCTGTGCTATAGCTCCTTCTTCATCTATCATGCTTTCTCTGATTGCTATTCATTTCTTTATTTAATGAATATTGTAATGAATACAACACACTTAAAGATGCATTGAGGTAGTTTGTTTTTTTTAATGTATACGTACCACTATACATCCTGAGAGGGAATATTAGCAGCACAATTAAGTGATGATCTTTTGTTACCAGGATAAATGTGTATTCAGTGATAGATTTAATGTGAAACCCAGGGTACATAACTCACCAAACCTAAATCATGTATCATCTATTTGAAAACTGTCACCTTTTTCTAAGAGAAAGGAAGTATTTTCCCACTGTCTGTTGCTTACTACACTTTGCTCATCAGAGGGACTAGACATGCCAGCATTTCCTATAACAAAAGAAAAATATACAGTTATATCCAAAATTCACCCAAAGAGGGAATATGTTTGTCACCTTCAGTGGACATTAATGAAGACACAGACTGAATAAAGCCAAATGATTTGTCACCTTTTAATAATTTAACTGGTTTATTTTCTTATTACATACATATATCCTCACATTAAAGCCCTGAATCCTGTGCTGGTAAGTACAGGGTTGAGGGCACTGGTCCTACTGTAAGTGGCATGTAAGGACTTGTTTTGAACAGTCAGTGGTATTTAGAGATTGTCTGGTTTCTATTCTGAAAAAAGCTCCCTATAATACTGAAGGAATGAACAAGAAGTTTTATCTAGACCAGGAGATTTTCTGTTTGGATTATGTAGAACAGTTATTTCTGATATGGTTCTAGTATTTTCTTTTGTTTTCAGTTGCTTTTGGTTTTTTAACTTTAGTTTTAAAGCCTCTACTTGAAAATTTGTTTTAAAGCAGCTTTCCAACACAGGAATTTTTAGTTCCTAGAATACTGAAGCAAAAATATTTTATTATTACCCTTACCCAAATTGAATTCTCATTCACATTTTTTCCCCCATTTTGATTTGACTGCTATTTTCCAAAGAAATAGTATGGAGAAAAATGTGCCCTGATTTAGCACAGATCTCAGCATGCCATTAGACCCTTTTCCAAAGAGGCTGGCTTCCTTAAAGGAACAGAAATTGGGACATTGGGGATTCTCCAGCCTATTCCCCTAATAAAGCATAGGTGATACATTTACTTTGAGATCGGGATCCCTCTCATAAGGTCATTTAAGCCCCCTGACAAGATTGTTCACTCAAGGTACAAAAAGAATGAATGGTCTGATGCTGACCCAGAGTACAGGTTGATAGAGGTGCCTTTCTTTTCTTGCCGAACCCCTGCTCATAAACACCAAACAGCTCCCACAGCTACACTGCAACTTGAAACACGAGGAATTCCAGGGAGTAACAAATTATGGAGTTGTATTGAGTTACCTACACCTGCCATCCCAGTCCCACTCCCTACTCTTTGGCTTCCTCTGCACTGCAGGAGACAGTGTTGAACATTCACTGCCTCTCTGGTCTAGCAGCAGTGTGGAACAAGGGCTGGAAATGGATCTTCACAAGTTAGGGATTCAACCTCTTCTGTCCACTGAATTACAGGAGTCATACTGCCCTGTGCATGGAGGGTCTGGGGATCTTTGGAGAGGAGTGTGTGAGGGAGGCAACTGGGCTGGTTAGTGCTTCTGTTCCCAGACAGCAGATGAAAGGCAGATGATTTCCTTCCCCAAACAACTAGCATTAGGAAGAAGCTCCTTGGCAGACACAAAGGGAGACCCCTGACTCTCTTGGGTTTACTCCTAGTGACCTTAAAAGGAGAGAAAATAATGACAGAGATTATGGTATTGTGCTTTTAAATTCAGTCTTCAGTACTTCCCCTCCCACTGTCTCTGTGTGTTAGATCCACACAGTCCTGCCCAATAAATGTGTTAATAGCACCTGTCCAAGACAGTCAGTGTTAGATATGCTCCCAATTTAGTCCAAGACTTAGATTACCAGGACATTTAATTTCCTTCTATAAATGCTAGTTAGTTCTTTCAGTCATTTTTAGTTCTTCAAGTGAAAGAAATAATGAGTCTAAGAGTAGGTTCTATGTCTAGTCCTGCAGGCTTGACTCCAGCAGGGCTCCTGCTGTCCCCAATGACTGGAGGCTTGCTGTGCATGTTAGACCTTCAGAATCTGGATCAGTACACTCAAGAATATGCAAAACTGGTACAATGTGGCAGCTGATCACAAGAGGTGGATGGGAGCTATTTTCATCATTAAGGAATGGGAGCTGCCCTATTTTAAAGCTTGTTATAAGTGCTATTTTTACATCTCAGAGTCTGGATAAGACATGTCTGAAAAATATGGGTTTTAATCAGTGTGAAATACCTCCTTAAAATCCCTTATGTTGGTGATGCACACCCTCTAGGCACCTTTGAAAACGCTGGGGAAGAATTTGCCTCTATTGAAGTCAGTGAGAGTTTTACTACTAAGCTCAGTCACACTGCATCTTGCAGCTGTCTACTGACTTCAGTCATTCTGAGTTCTCTGGTTGGCTGGGTAATTTAAAAGGTGTGGGAGGAAAAAGACTGTCTATAACCAATTTTTTCACCAACAAGATGACTACTGACTTATTCTCCATTTAAGCCATGTAAAGGTGTCACAACTCCATAAAAGGTGCGTGTCCATACATTATTCCTAACAGTCTTCATATAATATATAGAATATAGAATATATTACAATATATACAACAGAGCATGTTTTTCATTTGCCTTTTCTATGTTATTATAATTATTTATTTCATTAAGGGGAAATGATAAATAAAATAAAATATCTTTTTTAAAGGAAGGTGTCTGTAATAGTCTATCCTAACAGCCAAAATCACCACACCTTGTAATGTTAGCACTACTGTGTCTGGGTTATCAGTACCATATATGTGGTTTACATTTTCTTCTGGCTTCACTGAACATTTCTACAAGGTTCATTTTAATACATTGAGAAATGGTTGTTCCATAAATGTTGACCATTAATGTACCAAATGCACTAACTATAAAATGATTAAACTAAACAATATTTTGTAGGATGACAGTCAGTCAAGCCCTGAAATGCTGCCAAATAAAGGACCTAGTGACCGTAAGTCTTTTTGACTCTGTCACACAAAATAATCAGTAAGTGCTATGCCTTCATGCTTGTAGAAGAAATAATATGAGGGGGAAAAAACCCAACAGGTACAGGGTCAGTAATAGCAACCTCACAGAAATACTGCAACACTGCTGGCATTAATAATTAAATGTACAAGAAATCTCAATAAATATTAAGTTATTTGCTAAAGAAATCTATTCCAATGTCTTTTTGAATGTGTGTGAAGACAAACTGATTTGTATCAGAGAACTGGGGAATCTGTTTTAGTCAGTCTTGCTATTTTTCTACTCAGAGCTGTAGAATTATAAAGCACAAATCTGCTTAAGTTGGGCTTTTTTACATTTATAAAGGGCCACACTTGATTTAGCAATACTATTTTTATGTGTAATGACATGGAATCATTTATTATACATTCTGCTAATCTTCAGACTTACATTTTGACAGGATTAGGAATTTATACAATATGTAGACTTTAGGATGCACGTTAAGACCAAGGCACTTCAACATATTTGGTTTTTGCAAGCTGAGACTATGTGAAAAAATCGTCTTGTGTTTCCTGCTCTCTGAACAACAAACCACGGTAATCCTTCTGATGGTAATCATATTATTTTCTGTTTAAGATTACATTTTGTTTGTACATTTATAGTGTCACTTAAAACAAAATCCAGCAGGGGTTTTTTAGGTATCTTTTAAGAGAAGCGAGTATTTTAAGAAAATGACATCGAAACTGAGTTTTCTAAAAGGTACATACTTCCCAGAATGTATTTTATAAATATTTAAATGAAAGATGATCAGAAATGTATAAATAATTGTGTTAACACTTTAGGAATTGTTAGTGTGTTCTACAGCTCAGTAATAAGTAGATTTCCATACTGAAGGGATTAAAGGACTTAGATTTGGTGAATGCAGAAGCTGATTGTTTTTTTCTTTTTTCTATACAGCAATCTGCATCACAGTTTTGATACTCAGACTAGTTAAATATGGTATTCCCACCTAC
This sequence comes from Hylia prasina, assembly GCA_013397195.1. Lineage (NCBI taxonomy): Eukaryota > Metazoa > Chordata > Aves > Passeriformes > Sylviidae > Hylia > Hylia prasina. Next base: position 4,388,600 of record VYXD01006830.1, read on the forward strand.
AGAAGGTATATAATGATAATTAGTAATATTATTTACTTAAAAAATTGATGCAGAAATTTACAACAGATTATTTTCAGTCCTAGAGAAACTTATTCATTTGCATGAGAATGGCAATTCAGTGTGGCAATAGAAAGCTTCAACTGCATCCCTGCACTTTATTGCCTTAGGTTTGCAAACTGCTTTAACAGCCATCAGCCAAGAAATGTACATGTCATCTGCAAATCACAAATCACAGATCTTGACTCGAGTGATTGCACAGGGAGAAGTGCTGAAGGGTTCATAGTGGCCAGAACAAGACTTAAAAGTGATGTGAAATAGGGAGCAAAAAGGGCTGCAATTGCCTTGGAGCCTAAAATAGACTGAGCTTCAATGCCATGGAAAAAATCACCAGCTTCTCCATCATTTCTTTAAAGGTCAGAATTTTTGTAGGTGGATTGGGAGCGCAGTGGATTGCAGATGCGTTTAACAGCAGGGTATTTTCCGCTGCCATGACCAGTTAAGGAAGATTTTCAAAAACACATCTGCTGGTAAACAGTTTGGCCCTACTCTGGGTCATCTGCCTTATCTGTGCTCATTGCTGCATGAATTCTTACCTGGATGAAGTCCCAAACCTCACATCAGTCAAAGTTAGGCTTTCAGTACAGTCCATTACATTTTTTAGAGAGGTAACTCCGTGGCTTTCGGTTGGTTTTATGATGCAGGTCTGCTTCTTCACAAATGTATGAAGCACACTGGCAGTAGAGACAAAGCCTGCTCCTTCCCACTTCCTGTTCACATTCCACTCGTCAGCAGGCAGAGCACATTGTGAAAGAATAAATGAAGGGAAAACAGATGACTTTAAGAGTAACAAGAATGAAGAGAGAGAATTTTTCTGTGCTGCAAAATGAGGGTGAATTCCAGTATAATTTTGCATCATTTCAGACAACTAATATTATTCAGAAATTGATTTAAGAGGAATTCAAACACAAATTGCCTACAAACTGGTGTTGAAGGCAGTAAATCTATTTTTCCTTTTCAATCTCTCTCTCACTCTGCAGGCAACTAAACGCCCTCGGTTTAAGATTTCTCTTTTTCCAGTCTGTTGTAACAGAATCTGAAATTCTGTTTGGAACTGGAAAGGTTAAAAAATAATCCTCTTTATTAAATGGATGAACCAAAATGCAATTAAACAGACAAAGATCCTTTCAGGTTGGATTTTATGCTGGAGAATGTCTACACTTTACACATATTTGTATGATACTTAAATATCTCTAAGTAATTTAACTTTTCTAAATGTTTATTAGTCCATGGTGAGCGCATTGGATCCTCTTCTGGGATCAAGATATGAATTTATAAGAAGTGTAAAGTATTTAGATAGTTTCAAACATATTTCAGAGCACTTGTAACATCTGGGGAATGATTTCTACTTGGCTATTCTACCGTTAACTTCAGAGAGAAATGCAGGCAGTTTAACCAGCCAAGATTCTGTGTTCCAGTCATAGCTGAGCCTGCTGCCTAATGGTTATTATGAAGAGGGTGTTGTTTCCTTGGAGTGCCTTCCCTCCCAACTCAACCTCTGCCACCCAAATAACACTAGAGAGAAATGAGCTTCTAGATGTCTGTGAAATAAAGAGAAAATCTCCCCCAAAAGTACGTGCCATGGGAAGGACTGAAAATTCTTCCTCACATACTTTCCTGTGAACTGAGACATTGGAAGAGCCTCAGAAAGCAAAATTAACTAGGCAGTGAAAACATAACAGCACTCTTAATGAAATCCTTGGCCTTGGTCATGAAAAGACATTTTGCTGGGGCAGCCTATGCATCTGTGCAATCACTACATCTAACTGAAGAGACTTGCAGTTATGTCTTCCAAAATAGCTCTCATAGTGCCTCTGAAAGATTTGTCTGCACATTTATTATTTGAAGGTTATGCTGTTCACACCTTGGACTTGAATTTTCAGTTTAAAAAGAACAATACCATATTTTTGTTCAGTTTTTATCTCACCTTGTGTTCACCTCCAGTGGTAACTGCTTTTTCTACTACAGCCCATCACGAGGTGGCTTGTAACACCAATCAAAGCCAACAGGTATCTCAGAGGACCAAGCATTAGTTTTTAACATAACCAGGAAGCACTGGAGAAACAGTAGAGGAGAGGGAGAAGGTGAAGAAACCAGAGTCCACAGCCACTGGTACTTCAGCATTTAATAGGAAACTCCATTGCAGCTGACTGGAGCCCTCATCTCAATGATACAGCCCAGTTCTGCAGCTAAACCAGACTTTCCAAGTTCCCTGCCAGTTTGAAGTGTCCTGCATTTTTTAGCAGATGTTGCTGCCACACTGAGGAAGAGCTGTGATTGTACATTATTATGTACCCTCCTTTGTGTTCACTTACCCAACCTAAAGAGATTTTATTCCTCTTTTTTAAACTCGTCTGATTTTCTGTCTTCTTCACAGAAAAATACAAAATTGTGTTGCTTCTTCTTTTGTACTAAAGCTATTTGTGAGGGTCATAAACCCATAAGCCAAGGATGACTTTCTCATGTCACTCTTGCTAAGGCAAATCTCCTTTGCTCAATCTGGCCATACTCAACAGCTCTTCTCCGCTGAGCTGTCATGAGTCCTGAGGGGAGCAGACAGGATGTTTTGTGAGGAGGGAAAAGAACTAATGTTCTCCTTGTAGAGGCAGTTATCCTCACATGCTCTGGTTGTGATAGGGGCCTCTGCTGCACAGAAAGTTCTCTGCACCTGTACGGGGAAGCAGGAACAGAGAACTGCGTGAGCTGAAAACACTGAAATAGAGGATGAAAAATGTCACAGAAATGGCATAGGAAATAGAGATAGGCATGACCGCATCCAAAAAAATTAATGGGACAGATAAGCCCTCAATGACTTAGGAAGATGGGAACACTGTGGTTTCAACTAACAGCCAGTGAGTGATCATAGGCTGATCACTGTGAAGACTTCCTGAAACTTTCAGCTTTCACAGTATTTTCGCATGTATTTTCCAATTCAATCAAATGGCTTTTTGAGGAGAGAATAATACAATGAGAAATCAGTCCTACTGCAAATCATATTTGATGGCATTTCTGAACCTTTGCTTTTCTTCTCCCATTCTTTCTCAATATCCTCCTGGCCCAGTCAGACCATTTCCCCTCATCATTTGCTAACAAGGGAAGGCAGTTCATTTCATTATTTCTTGTTCCTAGTTTAAACTAGATGGTTCAAAAGGGATAACATTATCAATACCATTATCATTTGGTGACTCCTCTGTGCTTGAAGAGGGACAGAAGAGAGAGGGTAACCCATAAGAAAGTCTGTCATTACTGGGAAAAACAGATGGATGAAATGTCTACATTTGCTGCTCTTTACTTCTTTCCCTTCCAACAATTATCTAAGGCAGCTAGTGAAACCTAACTACTAAGGATCCATGCAAATATCTACTGTGCTTGTCTGATCAATGATTCAATAGGCAAAGAGGGGCCTTTTTTCCATGCTCATCTTTGATTTCTGCACAGAACTATGCTAAGCTTGTGTTTCTCAGATGAAAGCAAGTGGTACAGTTTATGCTAAAATGACAAAACAATTTGAAAGCGAATGTGTATAACGGAGAGAAGAACTTAAGCGCATGGTTGACATTATTACGTTTATTTCTCAGTGAGACCTGTCTTTTCATGACACTAATCAAAAAACTGGGTCACCTCACAATGGTAATTTCCTAGGAATCTTGAAATTCATGAGTCAATTTGATCCCTTTTTAGCTGAACATTCACTAAGCACAGTGAGGCTGGTGGAGCTCAGCTAGCTCATCAGACTTGTCATCGACTATATGTGAAGAGTTTATATCCTTAATGGGATCAAAGGTTTTATCAGTGATCCTTCATAAATGTAAACAGATGAAATATTTTTCTATCAGCATTGATTCCACACCTGACATTTCTTCTGTTGATCAGTTAATGGTTATTGTCCGTTATAAAATCAGAGACAAGGAAGGTTTATTACTTTCTTAACAACCAAGAACCATGCCAAAGAACACCCCCTACCCTCCCCCTTTTTGAATCCATCTTGCTACAACTGAATATTAATAACATCATTTGCCATTGCCAAGGACAGATTTAATGCGATGCTAGTCTGGACATCATGAGTAACTTCTCAAAATATTGCATGGTGTTTTAAAATGCAGATCTCCCTTTAAAGTCAAATAGAAGTCAGTCAGCTAAAATCGTAGAGATCCTACAGAAATTTAGAAGTAGAAAGGTCTCCAAACAAGGATTTGTGAAATTAAAGCACCGGCAGGGAGTGCCATGCACTTAGCCTTTTTTTGTCAACACAAAATTATGCTCTTCTTTAGTGTCTTTTAGTGTTAACTCTGAATATCTGCCTGCAGATCCACAAAACTGAGACTATTCCTGGGAATATGACACAATTCTGAAACATGCTACAGCTATCAATGAATTAAGGCTCATCAGATTCTTCAGCTGTGCGATATTACTCTTGTTTAGCATAACGAGGAACAAAGTGATGAAAGTGACTTGTCTATAGTATTACAAAATTACAGCAATGCAGAAAAACAATCCCATTTCGGTGAATTATTTCAGGGGACAGAGTGAAGCTTACAAAAAGAACCAGTTCTAGAAAGAAATCAAACTGTAATAGGATACAGTTAAATTGCAATAAAAATGAAAAAGAATGTTTCAAACCCTAAAAAAAACAAAGGAAAAATATTTTGGTTTAAGTCAGAATTTTTCATTCAATCTCAAGTGAAGGATTTTCTTAAGAAATTTTGATTCATCAAAAACAAAAAATGCACCTCTCTGAAGTGCATAAATAACCTGCTGCAAGAGTGATCAAACCTGGAAACATAGCAAACAATATCAATTTAAAGAGAATAAAGGATATTTCAACCCAGATAGAGTCAGACCAGTTTCACTGGACAGAGCATGAGTAACTGAGAGAGGTTCACACCAGTCAGTCATAGCCAATGTAGAAGTGAGCCTCTGGGCTTAATATGCAATATGGAGTTGACGCCTTGTCCCTAAATCAGCATCAGCATTGACAGCTGGATTACCAGAGACACTGCACCTGCAGTGAGAGCTATTCAGAGCTAGCTGGTGGCTCTCTGCACAGGAGGATGTTTGGATGTCTGGACCTTTCCTAAAGAAATTACCAGCAATCCTTCAGATTGTATTCTACAATTTGTGAGTTCTGCCATGACTGGTCTGATGTACAGGAGAGAAAAATAAAACATAAATCAAAGTGAGGCTGAGATCAACATATTATTAGAGATCAAACTATCATTATTAAATTTGAATTCAGTGAAAGTTAACATTCGACAGAGCCAATGTAAAGAAAGTAGCTCTCCCTGAAATCTCCAGTAAAGATCCTCTACTGACAGTCTGACTGTACAAACACTTACTGCATGTACTGATGACTAATACCTCTGACACAGGGAGCATTTCCCCATTTGATGAATAAACATGGACTATTGAAGGTGTAGGTCTTAGAACTGAAAACCTCTTGGAGCAGACTCTGCCTTCTTCCTCAGGCACAGTGTGTCCAGATGGTTTCGTGCATTAATGTGAATAAACAAGGAGAAAGGCTTCATGCTTCACCTTACCAGGTTGTTAACTGAACATATGTATCAACATTTCATCATTAACAAGTGTTGTCCTGATTCAATGCTTTGGAACTAAAAGCCATAACCCAAAAAGCTTAAATGAACAAGGTTTTTTCTCACTTCTGCCTTGCAGATGAAGATATAAAATAATGTAAATAAATAACAATATAAGTATAAAACTGCCTTCCAATTCTCATGCTGCATAACTCCAGCATGTGACCTGTTCCACTGAAACTATTGTGTCCTTGATTACAAGACAGGAACTTTCAATTACTACTTTGGGCACATATTCAAAACAGTGCAACTTAATTCAGTTTTACTGGGGAATCTTTTTACTGAGAAGTTACTGGGCATCAAAACCTGTCCTGTTTTCTTTCCCCTCCCATTAAGTACACTAACTTGTGAGGCAGTGACACTCCTTTGCTTACTCTCATTCTGTCTCCATGTTTGTCTATTCCAGCAAACACATCTAAGGTGGGGGCCACTTCTATCTCTGTTGACTGCTATACAAGAGGTGCATGCCACCTTTAGTCCCTCCTGAATTCATCTGCTGAGAAGCCATGCAGTTATAACAAGATCTAGTGCCCAGGAAAAAGTAGATTAAATTCTGTTTTGGAAAAATATGTATATTCAAACATTAAAGGACAATAATTTACCATTGTGTTCTATGTTATGATGTCTTGGTCATTGAGCCATTTTTTTGGTCAAAACAAAATCTTTTTTTTTTTTTTTTTTTTTTTTTTTTTCTTTCCAAAACTGCGCTAACAGAGGGGTAGCTCAGCAGATACTCTGTTAGAACAATGAATCCAACCCACAACTCATTTTGGTAGCCTTCTTTTTCCAAGAATGGGCTTACTTGAGCACTTGTGCTATGCACAGATAAACCAGGTCCTCTGGTAAACTCTCTGCACACTGTGCATTCTGACTACAGTTACTCTTTGCACAGATTGGCTGTAATGGCTATTTTGCTGGAAAAGGGACAGACCACACTGTCACCCTTTGTGACTGGACTGATTGCTCATTACATCTCTGTCTCAGAATCAGTTGTTCTCTCAGGTACAGTGAGTCAAGGCATTGCTGGGCACAAAAAAATTCAATAGATTTTTTGAATAGAAAGTCTCAGCACTAGAGCATGAGATGAGGGTCATACTATCTATTCACCTCATAGTAGAGACATCTAAAATAAATCAATGTCTGCAATTACTCAGACACTAACATATTCAAGGATTCATTTTCCTGATTTAAGTTGTTTAATAAGACGCAGCAAATTACAGAATCCAAGAAAAACAGGCAAAATTCCACACTGAGTAATAAAGGACTGAAGTTTCACCTGCAGAAGATTATGTTTGACTTTACAGCAAAGATGTTTTTACATATCTTTTTTTCCAGTCCTGCCTTTTCCATGACATTATTCTTCTACTTTAACCCTTTCCCAAGCTAGGATGAAGCTGTCCTTATACAATCCAGGAGCCGTGGAGAGCACACACATTTGTGCAGCTATGGAATTCCCACCCAAACACAGGGGCCAGCATTAATAGGAATGGCAGAACCAACCATCACTGGCAGGCATAGATTTACCAACCTCCAGATCAGAAGAGCTAATGGTTGTAGCCATTATGCTCTGAGTGACAGCAAGCACAACATGCTTTTCATCTCACTTATCTTATTCCACACAGCCACCCCCAAAGAGCTGGGTTTTGGGCTGCAGTAACACAGAACAGGAGGAAGGGTTACCCTGGATGTTCTGCTCAGCAGCTGAAAGTGAGGGTCACCTTTAGCAGTGGTCCATGCAAATGCAGCTAATTTCACAAGAACATTGCAGATCACTGCCTCACTACAGGAATGAAAACTTTTGTAATACTCTTTGTAATGCTCTAGGGAGCCCCCAAACTGTTCCTCAGTCTGTGTCTCTGTGGTGGCTGGAGAAAAGTTAGTTCTGAAACATCATTTCCCTCAAGTGGTAAAGCTGCACTGCACTGGAGAGTGGAGAGAAAAGCAGTGTAAGGCTGCACACACGTGGTGCTCACAGACACACCAGAGCTGATCCCAACACTGAGAAGAAATGACGGAAAGACTGATATGGGCTCGAGAAGAAGTGCAGAAACTTCACAGTATCTAATAATGAGACTTGCAACACTTGGCACTGTGAAGGGAGTGGGAGGGAAGTTATCTGAGAGGCTAAGACTGCTGCAAATGAAAGAAGGTGCACCATTAGCAATGTGATACCAGAACATCTGAGTTTTGTAATGTAAGCTTTGAGTTCTAGGGGCTTTCTGTGTTCATTTCACTTACTTGTAGTGTTCATGTCCAAAACAAATATCAATCTTGGGGGAAAGTTAGGGAAAAGAGCTTCTGCTATTTCAGGTTTTTTCTCTCTCAGCTTGATTTCACCAATTTTTTAATTTCTTAATACATGAGATCAAGATGTATATGTGCACATCAGTAAAAGGATGTGTCAAGGGCAAAAAAATTGATTTATTGCCTGGTTACATACACTGAAATGCACTAAATGAAGGAAGAAGTCAGATTAACAGTGTTCCAATGAAAAGAAAGATAGAGAGCACATATAACATTCAGAAAAGAGTGACAGTAATTCCATTAGAGCACTGGAAAAATATACTGAAAAATCAGCCAACTATTCAACCTACTCTATCAATTTCACATCAGCAGTCACCTCAATAAATTCTTGCAACTCAGCATGATGTTTTGTATGTGAACAATAGTAATTACCTCCAGACCTTTACTTAATGAACTTATTCTTGAAGTATATAAAAGAGTACAAAAATGTGCTTTCAAAAAGGCAAAATAAACACATTGCCAAACTGAGCACTGGAGACTTGACTGCTTCTTAGCTTAGTGCAAGGAAAGAGTGTGATTTACCAGGAAGCCAATAACTGCAGAAATAAACTCCCAGAGAAAACGTTTCCTAAATATGAAAAAAAACATCTGCAAATAGACATAGCTGCTTTGGCACAGCATTCCACTTCGGTTCAAATATTTGACAGCAAACGAAACAGTTTCATCCATAGCTCTCTGCTTTGAATATTGACCTACAAATCATTGAAGAACATTTTCCTTCCATTTTTCTATCATAAGATTCCCAATTCTTTGATTGAGCTGGGCAAAAAATATTGCCAGAGCGGACACCCCACCCGCAGTTTTTCTTTTTTTTTCTTGTGTTATCTTTCCCTTTACAGCTGAAAACACATGGTGAGGAGAGCACAAAAAAAAAAAAAAAAAAGAAAAAAAACCCCAAAAAAGAACAAACCAAAAACCCCAAACCATAAACAAGTAAGAATAATTAACAATTCCTTAAAAACTAAACTCCAGTTTCTCCTACTGGCAACTAGACTGGAATTTGGTTTATATTTTGAGTATAAGCCCTATGTTATTCAACTAAATGTGTCCTTATTAAACTAAAGTTTTAGAAGATTTTCCACAATTAAATGTGCTCCTTTGGCAACACACAGGAGCTTGGTACTGCCTAAGAAACTGACAAGTAAGCACGACACAAGCTGGTTTTGGCCTCAACATGGGACTGATTTTTCTCTGAATTCATTTGTGTCTCACATCAGTATTTGGCTCATTAGCCCATAGTGTGGACAAAGAATCTCAGAACTGCTGCAGAAGAACAGAACAGAGGCATTTTGGTGATTTTACCACACAGTCCAATGAGAAACATCTGTGCAATAAGCAGACACACATACAACACTACAGATTTGTCTTTTCTGTTAGCTCTGCACTTAGAAAAGTCAGAAGTCAGCTCAGTTTCCATAGCTCAGTCATGGCTGTATATGCAAGACAAAACCCCCATGTTCACACAGGGCACAGCCCAGCTCTGTGTGTTTTGGCCACCACTGGTGCAACACAACAGAGTAGATGGGCCCAGAAGAAGCGTTTGCTTCACAGAACTTCAGAGGCATAAAGATGTTTGGGAGGCAATTGTCAGATCTTGCATGTGCATGGAGTGTCAGGAAAAACTGGGCTGGTGTCAGTCAAATTATCTTGTTCATCAGTGTTTTAGGAAACACACTGAGAAGCCTAAAACAAGATGTTGAAAGAGAAGGTGTTATTTCTTCTGTGAAATGAGGGGTTGTTTTATGTAGCAAATCTGACAATGAATTTCCAACATGAAAGAATCCGCTTACTACATCTTAGCTTCTTTACTTGATCCAAGGTTTTAGAATACCCTGAGAGTGTCAGTCAGGAAGAAAACAATATGAAAAGACCTGATAAAAACTAAGAAGTTCCATCAGGAAAAGTCAAAAGAAAACAACCAGAAGGATCAACACATCAGGTTGGCTTTTCCTTTCTTCTCCCATTACATGCTGCAGCTTTTCCTCAAAACTGGTGGCTCTGATTTGACAAGGGAAAAAAATAACTCACTGTTGATTTTCTGCTCAGATTTGCAGGTAACACTCCAGTCCAGAAGTGTCCACCACTTTTTCACATACAGAGTAGATGGGCCCAGAAGAAGCAGAAACTAATTAAGTAAAAAAAAGACCTTTAGAAGAGTAACTACCTTCTCTTGGACAAAGCAGGAAGGGAAGTAGGGATGGATATTTACACCTTTCAGCATCAAGCATCATACTTGTCAACCCAACTTCTGCTTCTTTCTATTGAGCATGTTCCTAAAAGTCATCCAGCCATCACCATTTAAGATGTGCATCATTCCTCTGCAATAAGCAGTTTCATTGGTAGCAATATTTAAATCTTCTCTTAGTTTCAGCTGACATAATTGCAGTGCAAGTACAAATGATGCTTACAGCCAATGAGAGACCCTAAATAGGGAAAAAGGAAAATAACTGACAGTTCTGACAGATAAAAACAGAGAATTTCCACACAGGATATGATGAAGCTGCTGGAGGTATTGATATAGTGACACCTAAAATAATGACAGCAGTTTCAATAAGAAACTAAAAGCTCAAGTGAAATATGAGCACGAATCTCAAGATGTCCTGCTCTTGTTTAAATGCCCTGTTTTGCAGCATGTCAGATGAATAAAAGGTTGACCACAGCAAGCATATTACCCGGTAGTCCTACCAAGTTTCTTAACCAGGAGCAATCCCTCCATTTCCCATTTAAAAAGAGGAAATGATAAGCAACATTTAGGCCATTCTTCATGTCACCAGAAGATGCAAATATATAAATATTTCCTGCCACCACTTAATTAGATTTTATGCTTAAAAAGCTAGTTTCATCCATATCAGTATAGAAAGAACATTTAAAGAAAGCTTTGTTGCTGTGCATTTTCTCTTGGGCTGGGGAAAGAAGGAAACTTTATTTGTCATCACGTACTGATCTTACTGTTCCAAAAAGTATTTTCAGGGTTTAGCAGAGAGGTATCTGGGGAAACTTGGTGAAATGAGACAACTTTTCAATTCTTCTAGTGTTCTTCACCCACCAGTACAAGGGAAACAGTAATAAATACTCATCAAAGAATGCTCATCCGTGTTCACATCAACAAATAAAAAATAGCAGTTGTTTTAACTCCTACAGATCCCTGGATGACTCTTCAGTTTATTTGCAATCTCTCATGACTGCACTTTCTTTGTATGTCTTGCATCCCAAACTTCAAGCATGACATGAAAAAATAAAGACAAATGTGCTTTCCTTGCTGGGTTTAGTTGCTCTTCACACCAAACCTCTCTAGCAATTGCCAAGCAACTTTCAGAGTGAGGTGCTATTCAGCACAAGTGGAGGGTGCTGGACTTGTGGAAGGGTGGGAGCCCTCGTGAATCACTGCTGGCAGCAAGCAGCAAAGAGGCAAGACTTGACTGGTGAGTTTAAATGGCTGGGATTCAGATGTATTGCCATAGGATACTGAGAGGCTCCCTCGCCATGATTTCCTTGTAAGGAGTACAACTGAAAATAATGTTTGGGTTTAGAGGTTTTTTTCAAATACAGTCATTCTACCACTTTTGCAAAAGTGGTAGACAATTAAACTTTGTTTCTTGAGGCCAAAGATTAATCTTACTTCCGAGATTTTCTTTATTTTAGTTATCTTTAGGAAAGTAAAGCAAATGGCAATAAAGAGCACTTGCTCAATTCACTGCTTCAGCCAGCAGGCCTTGGTCAATCTGAGAAAAGCCTTAACCAAGTTAGCAGCAAAATCTTTGATCAGGGGCTTATATACCTGCTCTTGTTCTTAAACTGTGTGTTTAATTTGCAACTTTCCTGTAATCTTCAGAATTATCTTAAATTGCCTATTAGAAAGGTTAATGTTTAAAAATTGAAATAACTTTTAAATTCAAAAATCCACAAAAAAAAATCCTTCATCTTTCATTGGATAATAATTTTAACAAGTAATTAACCCACCATAATGCCACCAGTTATTCCATAAGTCTTCTCTTGTATTATTCAGCCTACACTCTTCTTTCAGTCCCTTTTGTGCTAGTTAATGGTAATACAATCTGGCATTCCCCTCATTTAATCCTTTTTTCATCCTTTTTTCCCCACATATATCTTAATTTTGAAATTGAAGTATTATAAGAAAGAACCATTTAGTCTACTAACACAAGCACAGCCTTTTTCCTTTGAGAATAGCACCATTTGTACCTGCATATCTTGCAGAACACCTGAAGTATAAAGTTTGAGAAAACAGGTTTCCCAAGACCACAACCTACCACTGGTTTAAAAAAAATCATATAAATTCCTCTGAGTACACTAACAGCTGTGCCCACTTGCCAATGCATTTGAGGTTATACACAAAGAGAAACAAAACCATGCTCTTTCACTTTACCACAGCCTTAGAGTTTAGCTTTAAATGATTTCTGAGGAAAGGCTTCCTGCAGACTTTTCACTTAAGTAGTTGTAACTACAACTGCAAAACACTGTTGACTGGTGGACTCCAGAGACTTGTTCATTACCTGTCATTAAATGTTTTAAAGTTTGCATAATTGATCCAGCCAATAAGTCATCATTGATTTATAGGGGTCTGTGCTGAAGAGTTGCTCATTAAAAATTCATAACACTGGTATGTGTCTTTACAATCCATTAGCTGTTTACGTACCCACAGTCTTAAGATTGATTGACCTTGGACTGAGATTCTCATGGACTCTGCTGCTTTTTTTTTTTTCTTTTTTTTTTTCAGAAAACCCCCTTTTTCTTCCATAATTTTACACAAATCCACAGTATAGAAAAGCAATACTTCAGTCTTCTCCCTTGACAGCTATACTTTGATTTTTTTCCTCTCCATCAAAACTGAAACTTTACTTGAAATAATGAATAAATAAAGCATACTCCATAAACAGCTTTCCACTATTATTTAAGCTTGCGAGCTGTGTTCTGTTAGTCTCCTTTCCCCACCATCAGATTCAAGTGTGTAAATGTTCTAAAAGGCTTTGAATGTTTTATGATGATTTCAGGGAATGATGGAGTAATAGCTGAAGAGCGAAGCTATTAGTTTTAATATTTATATTGAGTGCTCTGAAACATTAATGTGACAGGATGTAAGATCAGAGCAGCGGGACATATTTACTTCACAACCACTGCCACGTGGCAAAAATATTTATTTTCTGAAGCTCTGAGGCCAATTTTTTTCTTTTTTCAAAAAAATATAAAGTTCAAATCATATTCATTTTTCCTGAACCTTGTACTTATTTTTTAGGAACTACAAAAATTGATTACTGGTTTGGATGTAACTTACTTCATTTAGGTAGAACTCAAGCATAAAGATGGTGGTGTTGGCGGTGCACCTCGGTCTCTGTACAGAAGTTTTCTAAAGCAGACAGCAGCTTACAAATTCCTTTCTTCCTGTCTGCTGTGATTGCTTTCCATAGAGCACCTTAGAAAAAAGTAAAAAACAGTCATTTGTTAATAAAGAAATGGGATGGGCTCAAGACCAGTATCGTCATTAAATGGTTGTTTCATATTGTCTTCCAATATTTCATGCATGAAGTAAACCTACCCTGTAAATGTCCTAAGTCATTGTGCTTGGTTCTTCTGTTCAAACTAGCAAACGTATTAAGGTAAGTGATCTTAATTACCAAGGGTCAAACAGTGCTCACCCCACTTGTGTGGTTCTCATGGTCTTCAGTGAACAAGTAAAGGAAGTAGGATGAGATCCCTAGGGAGAAATCTTCCTATCAGATTTGCAGACTGGATCCAATATAAGTGGAACAAATGATGACTTATTGCTGCTACATTATGAAAATGTGATTTCTCCAGATGCTTCCACGCTCTGTGTGAGGGCTTCATAGGCTGACAACCCTGCCAGGAAGCAGCTCACAGACCTCCAGCAGGAGAAACACTTGTGTCTTCTGGGTACATTTTAGCCAGATGTAAGGAACCTTGTCTTCAACTACATCAAGCAGCCGTACAGGAACAGCAGTGCTGGGCTTGCTCCTCAGTGAGACATAAAAAAGGGATTATCTGAAAAAGTGAGGTTACCAGTACACTTTTACATTGTTCACCAGAGTCCTCTTTATGCGCCCTTCTGTACGGTCATGGTGTGGGGGGGGCTTGCACAGACAGGAGAGCTGGGGTTGAGGGCTGGAGCAGGAAGGAATGGGAACACCCTGCTGCAAAGTTGACTAGAATGATCTGCTGTGTGCTTTCCCAACCCTGCCTTTCCAGGAAGACAAAGAAAGCATCGTAAAGGTCTTAGTTCTCTCTCACACATTTTATTAGCCTTAATAACTTCTGACTAAATCCTTGGTGACCTGCTTTCCTGGCCACCTTCCAAACCATCCCCACAACAGAAGCAGTCAACAGAAATGTTTATCAGAGCATTCTTCATCCAGTTCCAACAGGCCAGAATATTCAGCATTTTCTTCTGGATGTGTATTTCATTGCCCTTCATGTCTAATGATACGTAAGTGTCAGTTTATCCTCCACCATTATTTGGAATACTCCACTAATTGCATCAATCTCCTATGTTTTACACATCTCTTTAGCTGCAAGCTAGCATTGTCTTTCCCACATCTGTCTCTGTTCTTAACTTCCTTATGTTGTTTAGGAAGCATTTCTAAATACAATTCTTTTAATAATTAACTGAATCATACAATGCACAAATTAATAGATTAGAATCTTAAATACACTTAAGGAGGAAAACAAACATGCTACCTGAATCTGTGTGCACAGCTACTTTGCAATTTCTTGGCCCTCTCTGTATCCGCCAGAGAAAATAATTTACAAGTATCTGCTTCTACTTCTCTGCTCTGAAACAGCTTTCCTTGAGTGTTAGGCGAGACTTTGTAGAAGGAAAAAAAAAGTAGAAATGAGTGTGGCAAGCACAGGGAGAATGATTTACATCACTGAATATGTGGGAGTCACATTCTGACCTGTGGCTGCCACAGCTTTTTAGGAAGGTGGGAGGAAAATGATGAAGTTGAGGTTTTTGCTGCCTTTCAGGACTCCCCCCTTGCAGAGCTCCATTAAAACACATTGCTCATCAAGGCAATTCTCCACCTTGTAACAGAGCAGATATCACCACACTGTACAAAAGGGTATAGAAAAGAGCAGGAGCTGCTATTTTAGCACTGAGATCAAAGCAGAAAGCAAGAGAAAGGAAGGCTGTGATGAAATCAGCACTCTGTCTTCTACTGGTGACGTCCTCAGGACCACAGTTTGGTATAGTCTGTAGCAGCAGCATCCACAGCCTCAGTCCTCCCAAAATATGACATTTTCAGCAGAAAAGGATATGACAGTCTCCTTTAGCCAGGAGCTTCCACGCAAGTTCTGGAATTACAAATGATACTGTTTTCTCAGCAGGATGTTCACTGACAACTACTAAGTCAAAAATGACAATTTTTATTTACAAACTTTACATTCAGCAACATTTCACACTTGGAACATGGTGAAAAGTGCTCATTGCCATGTGAAGTCTCTGCCTAGGGTGTTGGGGGGAACAAGCACAATTTTACCTAAAAAAGGTCAAATTCATCTGTTATTACTCCACTGGCTTTGTCCGAGTTAAAATGGTGATAAATTGCGTCCAATGTGGTTAATGGTTAATGTTAAAAATTCTGTTTGAAGAACTTGGTTGTTTGCCAATTTTTAATACAGATGAGCCTTACATAGCCCGAATCTGAAGTAATCTTTTGTTATTTACTACAAGCTGGGCTGCAGCAATGTACAGAGTACTGGGATACCCCTAATTATCAGGGCTGCCACTTAGTACACAGTTTGCATGATATACAAATGGTGACAAGTTTGCTTTCAGAGTGTAAACTTTTAAAAACCACCATAAAGACCCCATAAAAATATGACTCAGACTAGAAAAAGATGTAAGTTGCAAAATGCCTACATGGGTATTTTTCCTTAGAGATCAGGATAAATATGACAAGTATGACTGCTATTATAGTTATATAGCATATTCCATTTAGCAGTGATATAGCAGAACTGTGAAAGCATATCCTAAGGTATTTTCACTTCATGCATTTGACATTGATATTAGTTATTACATTTAAGATACATTGGGCTGTTTATTGCTGACTGTTTCCTCTCACTGAGAATGTTAACCACAGCAAAGGAATATTTGATGTTACAAATTATTTAGCTTGCTACTCTTCATTTTCCTTTTAGCATGCAATTATTTGTTTGGTTTCACTGAGCAAATGAAATTTCAAGGGCATTTGAAGGAAAATAAATAAACTACAACCCAAAAGGGGGTTTTTTTGTTTGTATTCAGGAAGAGCACTGAATCATGCATATGTATGAATCAACAAAATCAGGTTAGCTAAGAAATTGGAAATTGCACTCCACACTAGAGTATTTTTCTTGCTCTAGAGATCTTTGCTATGGATTTGAAGGACTAATAAAAAATCAGCAGCATGACTGGAACAGATGTTTTTTTATGGACTCAGCTTGTTAATAGTCTTTTTAGCTTCTCCTAAGGACTTAAAGCAAGTTCCTCCCTTGTCCTGAATATCTGAGATGATGTTAACATTGTCCAAAATGTGCACTAACAAGCAGCGGTGAAGAGCTAAGGTCTTACACGTGGTTAGGCATAAAAATTCAAAACATTTCTGTGAATGTAATGAAACCCCAAAATGGGCAATGTTACAAAAGAAAAATAAAAACCAAAAACTTCTTGACCATATCAAACCCACACAGTGTCATCCTCTTAAAAGTGAGATAGGCTGGTAAAATACTTCAATGCTCTGAACTACACGTATTTCAGAAACAAGGGTCATTACAACTGAAGAAATTCCCTTTTATTTAAGCAGTGGTTCACTTCTGCATACAATGAGAACTGAAACAAAATGAGCCATATCCTCAATGAGTGTAAAGCATCCAGGTTTTATTGGCTCCAGTGGCATTGTGTCAATTTATATTTGCCATACAGGCTTTGCATTCTCATTCTACTTAGTGAATTTCTGCAGGTAGAAAAAAGAAATGAGAATACTTGGGAAAATTATAAATCAGAGTCTTTGTCACAGATATTTCACTGGTCAAGTAGTGTTTTGTTTACTCTGTTGTTTTATTCACTCATTTTTGTACAATTTCCTATGTTCCTCCAAAAAGTCACATCTGCCAGATATTATGTTTTGTTCATTATGCCTGGCTTTGAGAAGGCAGGAATCATCCTATAACTTACCATTTTATCTAAGACTCCAGGAAAATGGTGCTAAACAGTAACACCCAGACATGCAGTTCATACTCTTCTTTTGGAAGAATTTCTGGCACTCCTGGGACTATTCCCACTGGAAGGATTGGGGATTGACCTTGTTCTTTTCTCACTGAATTATCCTAAAACTTGGTGCTCTCAGTGTGCTCCACTGAGGCAGGTCTTTTAGCCCACCTATAGGAGTAGCTGAGGTGAAACTCAAATGTGGAAAACTTGCTATTACGTGTACATATTGTGTGTTGTTGCTTATTGCCACTGTCATCTATATGTTTAGAACATCTGGCTTTGGTGCATGAGAACTTTGATTTATAAATAGCTTGAATTTGGAATATTTGATGAAAGGCTTCCCACAAATGGCTGCATAAAAATCTAAAAAAATACCAGTTACTACCAAAAAGTTCAAATCTGATTTTATAAAGCCAAAGCTAACCTCATGGACTATAATGACATTCTCCCAGATGTATGCAATCTGACACAAGAATCTGAGCTCACTCATTCCAGCCTATGGACTCTCTCCATGCAAAAAGCAATGAAAAGGAGGAAACTCATTCAAACTCATACACTCATTCAAATTCTATACATTAATTGCCTCCTTGCAGGCTCTTTGATACATAATAACCTGCTACACCTATCTCCTGACTTAGAACTGCTTAAGTCAGCAGGCTTAATGTTCTAGCATGTAACTCATTTAAAGAAAATCAATCCAGACAAGACAAAAAGCAGTGAAGAAACAGGTATGACAAATAAACATACAATTCCTGAGTCCCTCCACAATTTCAGATTCCTCAGGCTGGTGAAGGCATTTACAAGAAAGGGTAAGGAGCTGAATTTTTCACAAGAAACACACACAGACACTGAAAGGATTCAAAATACAGAAGGTTTTAGGGAAGCTATTCTGTAACTTATCCTGCAACATAACATCCATGCTGCCTTTGGACTCACAGCTCTTGCGTTTTGGAAAGAAGTAAGCATGATTAGTTCTGCTTGTTTAATGAAAAGTAAATTATCCTGCATAACAGAATCTCTTTCACTTAACCGAATGAAAATGTAAAATATTTTCCAGTTAGTGAGTCATAAGATGATTTGCTTGATAGTATTTTCTCTACCCTTATGCTGCCTCACTTTTCTCAGATTTCTGTTGGAACCAGCAATATTTGGCTTATTTCTGCTCTACCCTGATTATCTTCCTGATAGTATAGGAAATCAAGACACGTGCAATGTTGCTAACGTGGTACTTGGAAAAACAGCCTTGACCATTCCAGAATAACTTGTTAAGATTTTATACCAGACAAAACTGGTATTTTCTTTTATTTAAATAATGATAAAACACTCTCTTTCCTTACAGCTGACCACAAGCACATATTCTTCATTAATAACACTGAAAGCAAGTGTTAGCAAGACCTGCTGATTATCTGGTAAGAACACAATTAATTTGTGCCCAGACTCATTAATCTTTCTTAATACATGTCAGCCCATTACATTTGATCCATGACCTCTGTCCCCAGTCTTGCATAAAAATCTCTCAGGATCAGAACCACATCATGATTTGGCATGGAGCCACCAGCTCTGGCAGTTGCCTGCAAAATGCTTCAAAGCCATCAGCAATGGCAGCTGCTGCATTTATGTGCACATGCCCGAATGATAAGTTCACAGCTCCTCTAAGGCAGACTGAAAGAAGCTGGCTGCTCGAAAGCCTGAATCCTGTTAGAAATACAGCTGTGGCCCTATTTAGAACAAATGATTACTCATCTTTACTCTCAATTCTGTTCCCACAGACACAAGTGTCATGTGGGGTGCTGGGGTAGTCCATGCAAATCCTTTCCCCACAGCTTTTGCAAATAACACTTAACAGCAAAAAATGTGCAGCAGTATTTGAAACCAATTGCCCTTTCATATATGGACATTCATGGATGGAGGATTGAGTAAAAACTCACTTATCGCAGTCATACCTGTGTCCTTTCTGCTTTAACAATTACCTCAAGACAGAGTGGTGCAGATTTTTGTAAAAATTCAGGCATTTAGATCAATGAAATAACCTGGCTTGCTAGTGGACATGAACACAGGTCTTTCAGTGCTTTTTGGCAGCCATCAAGTTACTTCTCCATCCATAATAAACAAGGTAAGTCCAGAGGCTCATATTATTGTTGCTCCTAGAAAAAAGCACCTGCCTAAGAATAAGACCCAAGTCTGTGGTGGCACATCTACAACCTCCTCCTCCTCATCTATGCATTATTTTTTAATTGAAGCAAGCATTTCTAAGCTGAATTCCTTATGAATTTAGAGCCTAGACCCCTTTTTGTCATCAGCCAATGTTCACTGGTAGGAGAGAAGAGATGAATTGGAAAATGACAGAAGTTGAATGATGGCAAAAACAATGCTAAGCTATATTTGAAATGCCTTTTTTAAAGCCAAACGGCAAAGCTTTAGTTATTGTGAATTTAATTAAAATGTTCTTTCCCAGCTACATCTAGCTCATTTTTGTCACCAATATAGTCTGTGAAAAATATGTAATCATTCACTATATGACAGTGACGTAAATTGCATCACTCAAAAGGAATATTATTCCTTTTCCTGGCTGGCTGTGGATGTTAGGTTTGGTGCTTATCACGTGAAGGGGCAATGCTGCCACAGCAATAACATATACAGCCCATGGCTTTAGTGGGGGTTCTTTTGAGAGGTTTTCTATGACTCAGCTCTATGCATGGTTTTTGCCTTCTCTTATCTTCCTTCAACCCAAGAAAACAGAGAGAAAACCTTGCAACATAACGGCCAGAGACAGTTCACAGACAAAGTATGCAGTATTTCAACTACAAGCGACATCTTCTAAAGTTTCTAAAGAGCAACCTATACTATGCATTGTTTTATCTGCAACCACGCTATTTGCTGATCATGTTCTAGCAAGCAAATGCTTATTTTATTCTAATTAAAATGTCAAATAGGATCTTGATCTTATCAAAGTGATTATACTGCAGCTTTGAATTACTCTGAAAAAACAAAAACCAAAACCATCAGCCATTCATTCATTCATTGCTCACTCATGCAATGCATAAGAAGGTGAGATTGTCAGGAACTTACCATGCCTGATGGGCCAATTGTGAAGGGACACAGCTCAGCTGCTTGCCAGCTGCCCAGAATGGGAACTCTCAAGGGGAAGGAGGGGAAAAAAGTTCTCATCTCTGCTCTGCACCAACCGTGGCCTTTTCTCATCTTCCAAAGCCGTGTAATCTGTGGAGATGCAGACTGAGCTGGTGCTTTCCCACCTCCCCAGCACGAGCATGGTCAGAGGTGTATCCCTCCCTTCCCTCTCTGTCTACAGACATCAGGTTGTGGTCCATCATCTTTAGATGCTTCTTTCTAGGGAAAAAATAAAGCTTGAGGAGTGCCTGCAGTTATCTTTCCAAGCTTCACTACAGGCACTGCAGAAAAATCACCCACTCCTCTTTTGGGAGTCTCCTTCAGCTTTGAACAGATTCCTACCATACACACTGCCTGGCTAGGATCATGAGGAAATCTGGTTTTTAAAAGAGCAGGACTGATGCAGCAATTGTCAGAAATGCCACAGAATAAGCAAATTTGGTCTCAACTGTCAACCTTATTGCCAGACTGTCAGAAGATCTGAATCCAGAGAATAATTTAAATGTCAAATCAAGACACTGCAAGCACAAATTCCTGTGATTTGCTGTGCTGCTGAGAGATAACATGACCTAAGGGTAAGAGAAAAGCTGGCTGAAAAAAAAAATCTGTTTTTCAGGGGGTTAAGGAAATTTTGTTGTAAATTCATCAAAAAAATTGGAACATACACGTTTTTTCAAGCAAAAGCACAATGGTATCATGACAGAGAATTCTCCAAAGGGGCTTTGCAACTTATCCAGATATACTTGCCTAGACAGATGTTGCTACTGCAGGAATTAAGCTAACTTTTGGGAAGTGCTCTGAAATCCTTGGGAAGCAGAGGGTTGAAATGCCAATTATTGCTATTTTTAAATCAAATGTTTTACATGGAACTATAGACTTCATAATGCTGCTGCCTTTAGTGTAGACCATGGCAGTATTTTTGATAAAACTTGCACTGGAAATGTAGAAACTAGAAAATAAATATATATTTTAAATGATAAGCCTTTCTCAATGGCTGTCATTGTATTGTTATTCACAGCTTTAGGGAGGATTGTGCCTGAATAAGGACTGCAGAATAATGCCCATATTGAGAAAACCATATGAATTGAACTGGAAAGAAGACAAGAAAAAAAAACAGGTTACAAGCTGTCATTCTGAAACTCATTTTCCCCACCGTGAAGATGAACTCTTATTACCTGTGAATATGGAATTCAAATACTATTTTCAAGTTTTAAATACAGGTAACACTTTACATTATGTGTCATTCTGGTACCAATTACAGCATAACTCTAATATTATAAATCTATTGAGAGAGGGTTGAGCCAAGAGGCTTCGTAGTAGCCCAAAATTCAGGCAAAGTTCAAAAAAATTTCAATTTTCTCTTCTTATACAAGCCCATATTCAGTATACTGGGACACATAATGCCTTGGAAACAAGTGCATAATGTTTTTAATGTAACAAACAGAAACATCTTGCACTTCTTTTGTCTTCCTAATCTGTTTTATGGGTGAAAATGACATCATCGTCTACCCGCTTTCCCACCTTTGTAGCTATTGCAAAGTTTTCTTTATCCCTAATTAGGAAAGCCTGCATCTCCTGTTATTGTGTTTGTAGTCTGGGCAAAGAGAAGTTGAATGTTGCCCTGGATCCACATCTGAGCTGTCTTCTGTGGCTGTGTTTGAGGCCAGCTCTTTCCCTGGCTGACCCACAGTGCTGTAGTTAAAGTGACAGCTCTTCAGCTAGCCCCTTCTTCACCAGGATAGTATCAAGTTCTCAAAAAGAGGAAAAAAGAAGAATGATGGTTTCAGAGAAGATGCTTTAAAGAAAAAAAGCAAGGCTGTGTCAAACCCTGAGAGAAAGTTTTCAAGGATTTAATACAGAAGTACAGCATTGCTGTAGGTATCTAGCTGGTGTTTACTGGTAATTTAGAAGCTGATGGAAACGAGGAGCTTCCACAGAAAACAGGCAGATTTTTATAACCTTCATAGTATCGATTAGGACATAAAACTATTTCTAATGCTCAGTGAGGGCAATGGAGAAATTACAACACTGGACCATCACTCCTTCCCACTTACTGAAAACCCAGATATGGACCCTGGACCTTCTCTGAAGAGCAACAGGGCACCATGTCTGAGCTATTGCTTTGCTGTGAAAATTTAACAGACAAATAGATGTAAGCTGTTGAACCATACAAGCCATACTGTATTCAAAGGAAGGAAAGAAACAATCTACATTTAAACAACAAAATAAAGTTAATTTTTGCATGTAATTTTTTAGCTAGATGTGCGATCTTGGAGTCTTTTTGCTGTGCTGTGCTTTTAACCAGAATATACTAAATCCCAGAGTACAGGAAATACCATCTATGCAAGTGATTCACTATTAGTTAATTAGGTGTGCTAGAATATTTTCCTCCCAGTGAATGGAGCTTGTATACTGGTATCTGCCATCAACACTAAATGGGGCTTACACATGCAAAATCCCTCTGGCATTGAGAAGGGAAAAACCCTTTCACTTTCATAAATAATGGATCTGTAGCAAAATTAGCATTTCATGAAAAATTTTAAAAACTAGAATGAAAATAATATAATATAATATAACATAACATAACATAGCATAACAGAGCATAACATAATATAATATAATATAATGCCAGTCCATTGTGTGATCCAACACATAGGTCATCTCCTGTACATCTACTACATAATCACATCAAAAATTTTCTCAGTTATCTGCAGACTCAACTACTCACCTATGACCAATGTCCTCTATTATGAAAGTAAAAGTGTCCTTCTTCTACCAGAGCACTGTGGCACTGGATTAATTTTCTGGTGTATGAATATTACTGTGATTTTTTAAAATTGGTTTGTGATAAACACCATTACTCTTCTACTATGTAGTGTTTCTTTTTATTATGTGACATGCTTACACAAACAAATAATGATTTCTCTGCAGGTACAAATGTAAGAAACTCTTGCCTATTGTGTTCCAATAAACATTCACATGGAAAAAGCTATATGCCCAGATTATTGAGCATGCACTCTGCACACTGTGTACAGTATACTAGGTAAATATGCACCTATTCATGACATCAAACATTTCTACTCCCAGTCAGCTCATTTCATTCCAATGCTTTCCAGGGTGACCAAGATATGCAGCAATCACCACCCATTTCAGCTGTACTCTACCCTAAACCAGAGTTCACCCAGAGTTCTGCCACAAACCTTGGTGGAGCACAGACTGCAGCCTGTTTCTTTTAAAACAAGATGTTGAAGATCTCACCTAAGCCAAAACCTCTCTATGAATTTGCCCATTGGAATTAGGAATGGAGAAGAAATAGCCCTGCAAACTCTCCTGAAAATCTCCAGACATTGCCCATGCATTGTGGTGTGATATAAAAGGGCAAGAAATCATTCACATGTGAAGACAAGTGGGAAATTATTTTAGCAAGCCCGCACACCAAGACACTGCCTTTCCCTTCTTTTCAGGATTCAGTCTCAATCCCATGGCTTTAAAATCTTAAAGCAAAACCTACTAGTACAAGTTTTGTGTTTCCGTGGGAATAGAAATTGCAATACCAGTGGGAAAACAAATTCTGAGAGTTGTGGTTTAGGTTTGTTCAATATTCTGAGCCCAAATTTTGCAATTTAGCTTTTTTTGAATTTCCTCAGTGAGTAAATATGCATTTAGAGTAGCTAGTGCAAATTCTGCAGCCAGGCATACTTACAAAACACTATTTTTGATCAAAAAGAAAACAAGTGATTTATTAATTTATAAGCTTAAACTCATCAAACACACAGAGATGGATGGAAAAAGTTACAAATACATTAACCCATGCTGTTATTCTGTGACTTGTGCCACTGGAAATTCTGCTCAAGTCTTCTTTTGGAGGACACACTTACAGTTTGTTTTTTTTAATTCTACCTTTTAAATTGTACTTTATGTTTCTGGTGTTTGTAAGCTACAAACTTTGATATAAAACAGGCGTCATGATTATATTTTTTGATTCTTGATGTCACTGTTTGGCTTATATTTAAAATGAAAAAATTATTGCTGTTTTCCCAGTGGATCAAACAAACACGTTGAAGTCAAAGGAGGAAAATAACACCCTTTCTGTGGTTGAGCAATGTGATTCCTATTTCCTTCTTCCAGCTTTCTGCCTGTGGGAGCATCTGTCAAGGCTGAGTCAGCACCTTCCCAGGAAAACCTCATAAACATGTTAGAAGACATTTCATTTTGTCATCTACCTAGCCACATTGGACTAGTATGCAAATAAGACAGCCCAGGAACAGGACCACAGCAGCAGTGCTAATGCTCTAAGTGATCTTTCAGTGTAATTAGAATTTGTTTCATCACACTAATTTGACATGGCAAATTAGTGAAGCTAAGATAAGGGGGTTTAGTAGAGCCGGGACACTGATATGTACACAGAAACTTGTCACTAAGTCCATTTCCACATGGGAGTTGTGTAACATTGCAGAGAAGTGACAATTAGTAAAAGCTCTGGAAAATATCAGTTTGTTTTATTTTTAATCTGGAACTTGATAGGTAATATTTTCTTTGGCTGCTCTCTTGCAATAGTGGTTTAAGGATCTCAGCCTCTTCACTGTTGAAAAAGCTTTCAAGACTTAGGACAAGCTAACATGGTACTATAATTATACAAGTTTAGTCAAGTCTGGCCCAGTGGTACACAGCAACATGCTGTGCTAACACGTGGGAATTCAAGGGGCAATTCTGTGATTTCTGTTTCACAGAATGAGCTAGCTCCAAGCCATGCCACGGTGACAGCAAAACTGAGGATAGTGGCTGGTTTCTTTCCTGCACCCTCCTGCCCCAGATCATGCAAGCTCAAGAGGGACCGTGAACAGGAAATGAAAACTGCTCCCAACTGCTGCAAAGTAGTCCTGAAACTCAGAAGATTTTAAGGATAGGTGGAACATGAGAAATCTGGCAGAGGCGTGACAGAAGGCTTAGTTGAGGAAGAGGACTTGCCCAGTTTACAGCATTAATTAATCTTTAACTTCCTGATTAAAATGAAGATTTGGGATTGTTCATAGTTTCCTAAATAATTTATCCTTAATGTTAGTGTAATTAGGATACCTGACCTTCGATACCACACACTGTTCTTTTGGACCTGCTGAGATCATGAGCCAGTTGAGACCTGATGGCTGGAGATGTGATGGCACTGTCTCAGCTCAATCACAAACCCACACACCAACCCCCAAAAATGCAGCTTCCTTTTGCATCTCAGCCTCCTGGAGGAAATAGGGCCAAAGGGGATCTGCCCTGAACTCCAGTCCACAAATCTGAGACAGAATTCATATTCTCTGCCCCACTGTGTTTTATCTGATTCAGAATAATGTCTCTGCATATAATACTACCAGTTGCATATAAAATTTGCATCATATTATGAGATGCTAAGACAGGGCTTATTACTTGGAACTTCTAAGAATAATGTAGTAAAGATGTATCTAGATAGGCATATTTAATCTGATTATACTTTCACTGATAGAATAGTGACCTATTCTTTCGATTATATACTTTGGATTGCTTCTATAATTTGACACAGTTCTGAGGATAATTTAAGTTACCTTTAGGAAATGCTGAAGAAGCCAGTCTATTCCACAGTTAAAAGGAAAAGTAAATGATACTGGAAACCAAAGCAAGTTTCGAGCCAGTGTGGAAATCCTCACCATGGAGCCTAAAGAGAATTCAGATGGGGAGAAGCAGAACAGCCAGGAGCGCAAGTTGCCCTTCAAATGAGGAGACATGTATTGGTATCTGCAAGTTTCACACATCTCAAAGTGGTAACATCCAAAGCACTGAAACAGAATAGACATCAGGCAAAGTCAACCAAGGCAACCCCAGAGACACTGGATACCAACTTTCACTCTCCTTTTCAGATTAGAAGTGGTGTCTTTGGGAGGATAAGAACACCAAATCTTTACAAACCCTGGGGGTTTTGTGGGAACAGTTAAAAGGTTACCTGTAAGTTCACTCCAGGAAGAAGGTAAAGGAATTTCTCTACAGAGAAAACCTATTTCTCTCCTTGGAATCACCTTTTGGGTCTTGTTTGTAGCTGAGAAATGGGTCTCATGCTCTATAAATCTGAAAACTGTAGGATGGGGAATCTCCGAAAACCGGCACAATAGAATTGCAGTCCTGAGGTACAGACACACGGAACAGCATTGAGAACAAAAGCTGTTTTCCTGTTCACTGATATTCCAAGAAATTTTCTTGGGATATCTATTATTTTATGAGGATTTTCAAGAACTATTTTTCTGTTGTTCATTTTTTTGGTGTGTGGTTTTTTGGTTTTTTTTTTTGTAATTTCTTCTCATTATAGAGTGGTAAGGATACAAACCAGCATTTTGATTCTTCATTCCCAGAGAAGCTTGGCCAAACAGGTATTCACACACAAAGGCAGACAGAACCTGTTATTTATGGAAAAAAAAAAAAGCTAACATCATCTTCTTCTGAAGGTAATCATATTTTGCTCATATTTCAAAGCTCAAAAATTAATACTGTTCCAGAGATTTTTAAAAGAAACACAATTACAATTAGAAGTTGAGGTTATGGCAGAAAATATTCATCACAATACAAGCCATAAAAATGCCTCTTTTAAAGACAGAGGAAAGGCCCTTCTGTAGGGAATATTTCATGGCTAGTGGGAGGGTTAAATAAACAAATGATAATAACACCAATCAGACCTCTTTGCTTAAAGCCTGTGGAGTCAATCTGCTTCTGACTGTGGAGATACCAAGCAGCAAAGGCAAACTAATTAGACACAGTCAAACACTTAGGCAATCACACCTTGTGAATGTAAGCGTCTTCCTGTCATTTGGCAAGTCTCTCAGCTGCCTCTGAGCGTGAGACAACAAATCCCCTGCAAACAAGTTCCTCACTCTCCCTGTTAGTGAGATCTAACAGAGCACAATGGCTGGAGGTGAAAGGTGGCAGTCTAGTCAGGTAATGACATCGTCTTGAACAGCCCACATTAAAATAGTGGCACTTGTTTAGACTAGCCTATTTGCACCTACCTGCAGAGGGCCTTTTTAATGTAATTATTAGGCTCTGCAGCCCTGCCTAGGATTTGAAAATACCATTCATTTTCATCTTGCTTCAGCTACCGCTGCTATCTCCTATTCAATCTCAGTCACCTCATCTCCTCACAAGTAAGTGTAGAAACAGAAGCAGATGAGTTGAATTAACAAGAAACAAGTTGGCAGGTGAACTGTGTGACACAACAGTAAAAAAAAAAGTTAAAAGATTTGACAATATATTCTAATCACTACCTGACTGTAGCAGAGCTGCAGGCATTGAAATAGGTTCCTGGGGAAAACAGAAAAGACATCAGGAGAATGGTCTAAAACCCTAGGGCAGGAACCAATCCTTATGAGCATTTGAACAAATATGTAATTACTGTCTTTCAAAGTAGTCTTATTTTCTCAGGAGTTAACTATTCACTATTGACTAAATATGACAAGACACACAGCCTAAGGAGTGCAGTAAGTAACCAGCACCCAGTTCCAGCCTGAGATACCCATACACAGCTGACTGCAGAAGCCCATAGGAGGGAATGGTGGAGCCATAGGCCAAAATTTTCATCCAGTCTTCCAGCAAGAATCCAAGTGAGTTACCTCACTTTCCTGTGTCTTCATTCACAAAAGGTCCAGCAGAAGTTTTCTCAGGGTATCTCAGAATGTAAACCCAGCATCTACCAGATGAGTGAGGCAGGATGCATTTGGAGAGTGCTTCAGCAACCTGTGGCCAGTGGCAAAAATGCTGGGGAAAAGAGGGACTGGTCCAAGAAGGGAAGCTGTAATATCCGCTTCCTCTTGCCAGGGAAGCACAGGCCTGTCAAGCATGGGATCATTGCTCTGAGAAGTTGTACAAAAACAAAAACTGGATGAAAGGTACATGGAGGAGGAAAAAGAAAAATTTCTGCTTCCTTTGTAAAGAGGAATTTCAACCTATTTTAAGGTGACTTCAACAAGGAATAAATTATTTAGTTCTTGCCTTGTGTAGCAACAGTCTCCTCACAGAAAGGACATTTTGTTTACAAGATCAGTGCTAATTTCTGATAAAGAGAAGGCTCTCAAACAGCCTGTATGGAAGGTTTGCTCAGTGTGATACTTTGCTTTTTGCTACAAGTACTTTGGGTTCTATTCTTTACCTTGCAAATATATCCCATGTTGTACCAGGGAAGAAAATTTTTGTGCTGTCAAGGTATTCAGGTTAATTTCTCCAGCACACAGTGTTTTCACACAAGACAGTTGCAGTACAGGTTATCATCTTAATTGGTGCCACTGCCCAGGTTCCTGTGCTGAAGGAGTGCCAGAGAGTCATAGCATGTCCCAAGCATTCCTGATACCTATTTTGTTTGTTTGTAGTTGTTTCCTCCATCTGGCTATGACGGATGAGGGTCCTTTAGCTACACTTGTTCTGTAAACTGATATTATGCATCTGACCTAAAATGACAGCTGGAATCAGGGCCACACTTAGAGATAATCATGCCCAACACAAAAATATAAGCGAGTTCTGGAGGGTGCCAGCCCTGGGTCAGTCTCAGCTTATTTGTCAATCTGCCAGTTCACTGCTCCTCAGTGCTGTCTTCCCTGAGTAGCAGAAGGCACTGCTTTCAGGGGCAGTAAACTCTGAATGTTGAGAGACAAGCAGTTGGCAGGAGTCCTTATGACAGGGGTGGGAAAAGCAAGACAGGTAGCCAGATGGATGTGGTGTGGCCCAAGGCAAGCACTGAAGCAAAGGGGTGAATCAGAATCAAAAGGTTACCATACCATGATGGGAATCTCTGATCATAGTGACACTGCATTGGGCGAGCTGTGTATTCTGCAAGCTCTTGTTGGTGCTCTGGTCCTGCAGCAGTCTCTTGGGAAAACCTTGTTCTGCACTGACATTCTGCCCTAGGCTAGGGCTAGGGCTAGGACTACAGTTGGGGTTGGGGTTAGGGTTGGGGTTAGGTTTGCGTTTGGGGCTGGGGATGCGGCTGGGGCTGGGGCTGGGGCTAGGGCGAGGGTTGGGATTGGGGGTA
>VYXD01006830.1:4417950-4449155 GCA_013397195.1 Hylia prasina
TTAGCTTTGGGGCTGGGGCTAGTGCTAGGCCTGGGGTTGGGGTTGGGACTAGGGCTAGGGCTAGGGCCAGGTGTGGGACTAGGGCTGGGTTTAGGGCTTTGGGCCCTAACCCTAACCCTAACCCTAACCGCCATAGTAGCATTTTATATTGCTACGACTATTGCTACTTACATCAGTTTGTCTCTTATCAATCCATCCTCTCTTTTCCACCTGGTGTCACTTTGATACTTGATTTTTTTATTAGTTAGTATTCACTGATCCTCTGGGCTCTGTATTAATTTGCTCTCAAACATTTATATCACTTCAATCAGAAACTAGGACGTATACAAACTAAATTTATTGATTAGTAAATGTTATGGGTTGGCATGGTTTGGTGTTTTGCTTGAAGGAGGCTGTGGGGTATTACCCTGCCATGGCTCAAATCTCCTTTAGAAAAGTAGAACACCTATCAAAGGCCAGTTCTTGGCTGTTGGCAGGTAATTTAACCACTGGGAAAACAGGATGCGACTTTTGTAAATGCCCTATAAAAGCTGAGAAGGAGGATCAGCCACTCTCTTTCTCTCCTGGCACAAGACCAGGTAACATCTCATGGAGGCTGCCATGAGAGGCCGGGCCGGGCCCAGCCGGGCTTCAGGGAGTCGCTGCCACTGCGGGGAGGCAACAACGAGCAGCGGGGAAGGGGAGGAAAAGCCCCAGCCGCTGCCCATGTTACCGACTGGGGCTCAGGGGATGTTCCCCCCCTTTCCTGAGGCCTCCAGGAGCCGCTGCCCCCACGAGGGAGCGGCCCAGCCATGATTCCGAGGGGTGGAAAAGGAGGCACCCAGCAGCCTTCCCACCGCCAGCGTGGTTTGGAGGAGTTTGCAGCTCCCGCTGGCAGAGGCCATGTGGTCACCGCAGGCCTGGGCAAAAGTAACTCTTTCTCTTGCCAGCAGATGAACTTTCAGGCACTGAAAGTTTCTTCCCAGAGTGAAGACAAGATAAAGTAATGGAACCATGAAGAGGAGAGAGCATGAGACTGAGTCAGTGAAGAGAGAGTGAAAAGACTATTTGAGGCAAAGGAAAAGGAGTGGCCTAATTCCGCTGGACATTTTTCGAGTAATCACTGGAGAATGGACTGGTTTTTTTCCTGTAACATATAGATGTTGTTTAAGGGAGATATAAAGCGCTAGTATAGGTGATGATGAAGTTTTCTTTGTGCTCCTAGGGGAAAAAAGAGATTTTAAGATGCAGATAATTTTGGAAACAAGGAAAAAGAGAATCTTTGCTTTATACTAGAAGAGGCATCCTTAAACAGTACCCCTAATAAGCAGATTATGACCCATATGTGGCGTTGGGAAAGCTGCTAATGGGTGGGATTTCACAGTTTGCAAAGGCTCTTTTCAGGCCACTGCAGATGTGTGGCATAAAAGCCATCCGAGGACTGTTCCTCGTGTGACCATGTCTCCATGGGACTCAAAAGGACTCCTTTCCTAAAGAACTGATGGAAGATTATTCCTGTATGGTAAAACTGACTGAAGTTACAGGTTTTGTCTTTCTTCATGTTGTGTGTAGGAAAGTGAATACTTGTGGGAGGAAGAGGAGGATGGTCTGAAAGTTTCATTTGTTGTTTATTTAGGGTTTTTTTTCTTTTCTTATTTTCTTAATGTGTGTAAATAAATTACCTTTTGTAATTTTAAGGTAAGACTGTTTTGTTTTTTAAACTCTCCTAGTCATATATATATAAAATTGCAAACACTAAACCACGACAGTAATGCAGCATATTTTGCAGAGAGAAGTATAATATCTCATCAGACTATCTGATAGAAAGTGGGGAAATTGGAGAAGCTCTCCAGCCATCATATCCTTAAACTAGTTATGATACACATCACAGCTACTCTAACCACTACAGGCCTATTGAAAAGAAAAGAAAGCTTTAAATGAACTTAAAGAATTCAGTTTCATAATTTCAAGACTAAGAGGCTGAAATAATTCATTTGGTCTGGATAAATTATTCAGTGCTATTGCACCACTAATAATTGTTTATTTATACTTATTTATACCACATATACACAAACACACCCACCCCAACACACTGTTACTTAGCTTAATATTTTAATTGTATAAAATATTAAGCAATGAATACATTATTATCTTGCATATAGTATGACCTTAGTTTTCAAGCAAAGGTGACAGGGTATTGAAGCATCAGCCTGTGTGTGAATCTCTGTAATGACACACCACATCATGAGAAGCAGCTGCTTCATGGTATTGAAACAGCCTTTGCTCACACAAGCCTGTCAAAATTAAGATATGACTGATCCCTGCACCTGGAACTATATTCCTCATGAAACTGCATCCCATTTTTCAGCAGATTTCATACTGCACCTCCCTTGCAGGTTCAGGATTTAGAGGACAGGCTAAGGGACAACTACCCTCTTGGAGGGCCAGGCACAAAAGCATTAAAACCACTATTATCTGCAAAATGGAAGAGACGCTGTTTTCATCCCTTTGGCCACTGAAATGAAGCAGGGATACTGGAGAAAATCAAGGAACCAGGATTTTGTCACAGCTGTTCATCCATACTCTTCCCACATTTCTCTTCAGCCTTCAGACCTGAATAACGACAGAAGGGACATTCATGGAGCAACTTACTTCCTCACACAACACACATCTCCTGGACCTGGCATCAGCTGTAGGAATGACCAAACATTTTTTTCCCTCTTTCCTTTTCTTTCAAATAGTATTTTAAAGAAAATCACATTCAAAGAGGGAAACATCTCCACAAAAAGGAGCAAGCAAGGAGATGGCTCAAAAGAGACCTGAGGCAAATTAAAGCCCAATTTAACTTTTGCTCAATAACTTCACTCTATTTGGATGAATCATTTATGTGGCGAAAAACTTCAGCTTACTACGCTAGAAAACTCAATTAATCGCCAAAGTGCTGAGAGAATAGGGAAGGGGAAGCATGGAGGCAGAAGTCCTGTTACCAAGTTAAGAGGCAGAAATAAAAGCTTTTTGACACAGAGCATTAGAAACATTGAAGAGGAAATAGGAAGAGTTCCTACACCCCTGTCCACAGCAAGGGAGAATGCTTGCATGGAGCATTGGTTGATGAATTGGCTTGCATGGAGGAATGGTTGATGAATGATAAGAGAGAATAAACCCAGTGCAGGACTCGGGAATGACTTGTACCACACTGTGCCATTGCAGGTGGGCCCCAAATGACCAGCCAAAGGCCACAGGGAAACCTTGATCTGGAGCAGGGACAAGAATGTCAGTGCCTCAGCTGCTCCACTAGCACAGTCATCATCCTCACTGCCTCCACCAATAGGCCAAAAAAGAGGGTTTCCCTGACTGTTCCTTGGATTATGGAAAGGATATTTTATCTTGGCTTGGGAGACACATTTTCCCAGTTCCTCAGTGTCATTAGCATAAGGACTGGATGTTTCTTAGGGACTGCTCTGTCTCTGCTCTCTAGGCAGCAGATGCCAAGAGTATTCAGAACAAAGGGAAATCACAGCCTTGCCTTTACTACCAAGAGATGAAAAGATAGAAGCAATCTCCAGCCTTTTTCACATCACCCACTGCCTTTCTTTTGGACCCATAACTACCCAAATTCCTTTTAAACACACAGAAAAGTAAGTCCCACTCTAGCACAGTATCAGCCAACTTCTCAGTCATGAAGAATCTCACAGGAAAGTGTGAGAAGCCAGTTGTGGGGGGCAGGAACTGGTTATGAATTACAGTTTTTTGGTTTTTTTTTTTAGGGAGCAGAGATAATGAGTACGTTTATTGTCCAGCAAACTTAAACTTAATAGCAGAAGTCAAATTATTAACTAAATTTTTCTGCTGGCTCCCTTGTTTGCTTATTAAATGTAGAGGAAGGAATATTAAGTTCAAGTGGTAGCAACAGAAAAAGGGAAAGTGAATGATAGCTTGATTCCAGTGGTCTCTCAGGTTTTATCACATTGGAATATGTTTAACCCTTCAAAATCTGGTCACTTCTCATCTGTGGCAGGAAAACTGTTTTGTTAAAAAGTGAAAAATGCACTGGTGCATATGGTATGCCATTAGTAAGTCTCACACCCCATAATAGGAACATTTGTACACAAATGTGTTTTTTGGGATCTAGCCAAGAGCAGAGCACCCTGTGAATCATAATGCACAGCTAATGAGTTATTTTTGGTAAATTTGGCACTCAGAGTTAATAGAACCAATTTGTCCCCAAAAAGCTAAATCACTTATCACTTCTTTGGAGGTGCTAAGTGGATCTAGAACTTCAGGATGCTGTCAATAAAAACTAAAGAAGCACAAAGCTGCCTGTTAATTTGTGCTCCTCTCTACTTCTGTTTAGAACAAAGGTAAGATGTATGAGATGCTCTGACAGGCTGGGAAATTCATTACAGGTAGCAACAGTGCAATTTAGCTGTGCTCCAGGGCTGATGCTGGTTGCTTGAGGTAGGTAACCATAAAGAAAACAGACTATTATTTTTGGGAAACATCCAATTAAACAGCTAGACCCAAAGTGCAAAGCCTTGAAAAGATGTTGAACTGCCCATATCCTAGGTATGGGAAATGTGGAGCTTTGATTCAAGCTGCTACAGACTGCTTATAAATTCAGATCTGAAATAATATTTCACATCCTTATGAAACAGAAAGGTATTCTATTCAAATTGAAATTGAAGGAGAGGCTGGGAGGTTAATATGAGGTTTTGGTTTGGGAATGTCTCTGGTGGCAGAAAAAAGTCTAATTATTTTCCATTTAGAGAGTATGTCTCCAACCCAGAAAGTCATTGCCACAGCTGTATTTCCTATGGGAAATTCCCCTTAACTCCTCCCTTTCAGGTGTAAGTTGTCATTAATGCCCTTGCTATGTTGAGCAAAGGAGCTGCATATGGATGTGCAAAAGATATCCACTGAAGTTTCCACTTTAATATCCAATGAAAAATGTATTTGGGTAGGGAACTCTAGTTTTGAGTGTATAGCAATTGTCTGCATTAACCAACCAGCCTAAGTGGAGTGCACTGAATAGGAAATGAGAGTAAAGCAAAAGTTAGAGCTATGCCAAACTACCTGAGTGTAATGTGGATAGCAGTGAACTGTGACTCATGTCATGTTGTGTTATGTAGCGTCAAATCACTGTACACTGTGACACAACGTAAGCAACATGAGTGGCGTGAATGTGACACAGCACAGCCTTTTTTCCTCTCTCCTTCTCTTCTCTTCTCTTTTTTTTTTTTTAAGAGCATTTTACTTTTAATCAGATAGCTGCTGTCAATTCAGATAACAGCTGCCTGACCCAAATTTTCAGCTGTCTGAAGTGGACGAATACTGAAGTATGGACTTTCTATTACAGAAAGTTAACATTCCAGGCTTGCCTGGCATCTAAAAATACTCCTGCCTCATTCTCTTGCCCTCGCCTGCTTCTTCCTCCCCTAATACCTGTTATGTTTTCTACTGATACCAAATCAATAATTTCATTTCTATATTACAAATCTTAAAACAATACTGGCAAAAAAAGTATACTGGAATTTTACTTACTGATGTTTAATTATTAATGTAGGCTTCTTTAAACATATTTGGCTCTCTGAAACAGCTCTTTAGAGCTGTGTTCCATTTCTTATTGCTTACCTATTCTGTTTGTTCTCTGCCTCCCTGATCCTTTTCGATTTTCTGCAGGTTAGCAAGTGCTGCATTGTCTGCTTTTGAAATGTGTCTTTAGGCATGCTTTTGTTTGACAAGGAATGCCAAGGCTGAGCTGACAAAGTCTGTTTGAAAATCTTTTTCCAGGTATACAAGATCAGCAAGTCTGTTCAATGTATTCTGTGATTAGTATTTTTCTTCAGATATTTATATCAACATTTCAGGTTTAGTGAAAGATGTTTTCTGAGCACACCTGTCAGTGGGAAACCTACTAAAGGTAAGTAACACTATCATTTATATATTCAAATGTATAAATATATTTATGGTAAATAGTTGACATCTCTCTCCATATAACTTAAAAGAAAATATACCTTTAACAAGCACTCAGCCACTGCTCTTTTCACAGGTTGAAACAAATATCAGCGCACGAAAGCTGTCTTTTAGGTATTTTAGCTCTAGCTCTTTACAACCAGGATCATTTTAAACATAATATTTAGATTTCTGCACCCTTTCCCCTGCAGGAGCAGGGGCACTGGGGATGATGTTTGTCCTATAAGGCAAACTTTCAGGTGAAAAAAAGCATTATATATTCAGAAACTACACATGCATGAATTCCAAATAGGATTTGTTGCTAAATTGTTTTGGGTTTGGGTTTTTTTTTAAACTGAAGACATGTTTTGCCTTTTACTTCTCCAGTTGCAACAGACATCAAATCCTTGACAAAACAATTTGGTGGAAGCTGTACCCAAAGCCTGCCTAGAAGAGGCAAATTGAACAAAGGTGGCACAATTAAAATATGTAGATCCCCCTTTTAGCAACACATCTCTTATTTGCCATGGGATACAACGTCCTCAAGAGGCAACATTCCATGCTAATGACTAGAGAATGTGGTGAAGCCTTGGAAAAAAAGTACAACAGCCCCAAAACCTTACTTTTTATTCCTATCCTCCATACAGCTACCATCACATAATTCTATTTTCACTCTGATCAAGGCTGGAGCCAGATACACACTGTCTTTTCATGACATATGACAAATGACTCCCATATACCAGGTAGTCCTGGGGTTTTCCAGGTGGTGCTGGGGTTCCAGGCACTTCCCTGGAGCTGGAAATTAAAGTCTGTGTAGAAGATTTGAGGCTACATGTCAGTGAGTTAGCAAGAACATGAACTGAAGGCAGACCACAGACCTGTCTGAAGAACAGAAGTCTAAATGTGGAACTGAATTTTCCTTCTGATCACCAGAGCAAATGCTTGTTGGAAAGTGGAAAGCAGAAGTCAAATAAGGGACTTGTGAATCACTCCTAGGGTGAGATTGGCTCCTCTCTTATCTAAAAGGCTGAAGAAATTCTTCAATAAGAAAAAATTCTCATTTTCTTGTGATAGAAATTCTAAGTGCTGGAAGTGTCCAACTTTTAACTGTAAAGTAAGCTACACTTTGTTTTATGGTTCTCTTGTTTGTTTTTTTCTTTCATTATTTTTCATAGAGGATGAAACCAAAGACCTTAACTTTAACATGACAATCAAAATGCAGAGTCCAATATTGTAAGCTTAACCTAAAGTTGCTTTACTGTAATTTCATTTTAAGATTCTCTTCTCCATTAATCAAGTTCACATTTACATGCCCTTTATCTCCATCAGGCAATAAGCAAAGAGATTCATACATCAACTGGGTGTATTAAAATTCCACTGTCCTCTCTCTTTTTTTTTCATATTTCTATATTTTAAAACAACATCAAGATAATAATAGGCAGCCCAAT
The DNA here is from genome assembly GCA_013397195.1 of Hylia prasina. Classification (NCBI taxonomy): domain Eukaryota; kingdom Metazoa; phylum Chordata; class Aves; order Passeriformes; family Sylviidae; genus Hylia; species Hylia prasina. Next base: position 4,425,330 of record VYXD01006830.1, read on the forward strand.
CCTACCAAGGCATGACCTTGTCAAATCATGATCAAAAGAGATGAGCATGCACACTCTGTGTTTTTTCCCAAAGGGCATGGTACAGAACTGAGAAAGACCATCAGAGTCAAGAGTGGAAGCTATAAAATATGTGTCACTTTAAAAATGTGTTTTACATTCACTTAATTTTGACCATATTAATGTTAATAGCAAGAAAATTCTATGGATCTAATAATCCATTACACATTCCTTGCCCAAAGAAAGAAATAATAGGAAGTGTTTGGGGTTTATGTAAATAAAAAGCATAAATATTCTAACAGTTTTCTGATACAGCAAAAGTACTAAGCTAGTGCATTTGAAACTAGAAAAGGAGAACAACTGATCATAACTTTGAAACATACAAAAGTATTTGCCTCATGATCTTTTGCCATAGAAAATGAAACTAGTCAATTCAAATGTAAGAAGTTGATCTTGTTTAAAAGCTGCTTGGCTCTCTAATTATATGAGAGGTACCTTTCTTTAATAATTCATTAGAAATATGGGGGGGGCAAGATAAAGTCTAAAAATACCCACCATATAAACTACTGAACTGCTCTCTTAAAATTAAAAGCTGAAATTCTTTGACTGTCTCATTTTCTAGCAGAACACAAGAAAGGAATATTTTAGTTGGTTCTCACCCTCCAGGCAAAGTAGTATAAAACCTCTGGCCTGATTCCAACCCCATTATCAAAGGACCACTCACCTAATCTAAAAAAGCAGCTCTTCATCAATTTATCATTAACAAGAGCATTACAATATAATGTAGGAAAACGGCTTTTCACCAGGGATTCAGTTAATGGGAGTCTAGAGCCACATAACAAGCATGGCAGAAGATATTCCACAGTAGGTGAAGATAATATACATATATTCTACACAAAGAATACTGCAAATAACTTCTCTGTTGCTGATGAGCTCTCTCAAATACCTTTTTTAAAATTTAATATTAAATGTTGAAGCCTTGTTGAATTCTACAGCAACATACATGAATGCAAAGTAATTAGCTGTTGACTCCCTGTGAAAATATTTTATACAATATGTTTGGTGTCAGTGAAAGTGTGGCTCTGGTAGGTTTTTGTGGAATTTCACTAGTGTTGGTTCCTGTTCCCTGTCTATCCCACCACCTCTAACCTCAGAGTTCAAAAATCACAAGCCAAACAGCCAAACATTCAGATTAGTTAAGATGTCACAAAAAACTATGCAAGAGATCTTTGACTTTTTATTCTCCTTGTGAGGATTAGGAATTTTCTTCTCAATCTAAATCCATAGTCCGTGGGGTGAATACACTATTTTATAATGTTTAAACACATATTGAATTTGGACATACTTCTAAGAATTTGTAGCCGAATCTTTCAGGCAAGTTTTGGTACTGTCAGGCAAGCCACAAAACCACAACTGATGAGTCTCATGCCAGCAGCCAGGCTGTTGTACCACCTTTGGTCATTAAAGTCACATCACTGCTCTACTGCATCCCACAGGAGGAAAAATTCAAGCCAGACCAGGCCAGGTAGATCACACTTTTATGCAGCTCACCAAAGCCTCCAATACACAGTTGGTGATATATTTTTGAGCTGAGATCAGCTTGGAGACAAAAGATAACATCCATTCCAGCCTAAAATCTGCCATGTAAAGTTAACCCATCAATGATGCTTGAAGGAAGAGGAGCAGCAGAATGAGCTTGTACAAGTTCAGCACTTTGCATCATGAGACTGCAGGTTTTTGGGGACCTTTGGCAGGAACCACAAGACTTACTATATCCTATGCCCTCATCAGAACACAAAACAATAAGGAATATGGAGAGAGCACACTGGAGTTTCACAACAAAACCAGAAAAAACTCTCACACTATCTGTATTTCTAAAATAACTTCATCTTAACAGAGACAGACATTGGTATACTCTTAATATGATGTTTCCCTAGCATACACGTTTACTAAACTGTAATACTCTAAGATACTTTAAAAAAATATTTTAGATTTACTTGGTGCAAATAAATTGTTTCCCACCACGTGTGAGATTTAATCTATTATAGGCCATACAAAAAGTTTCTGTGCTTAGGTGAAGGTAAAATAAATTAGGGGGGAGAAAAAGCCACAAAATTCATTTACCTTCAGTAAATGATTAGGTCTGATAAAATAGTGAACCACATGACACTTTCACCACTTCAAATCAGATCTAGGAGTGAAGTTATGGATCCTGCAAAAAAATACCAAGTGTTGCTATCCATAACAGTTCATCTGATCAGCAATGCAGGTCACAGCAAACACTTCACCCCAGTGCTCTGGCTTACTGTGCAGGGCTCCCTGCAGAGTGGAGGCGAGTTCAAGGTCACTACCCTGAAATTTGAAGTGCGCTGCAGGAGCAGCCCCATCTACCTGAGAGACCTCCTTCCCCTTCTCTGATCACAACCTCCCATGACAGCTGCATTTCTCCAAACAGTGAATCTGCCAGCCAAACAGGCAAGACGCTCCTGAGACGAGGAGATGACTTTTGGAGGAGCTGGATATGGACTATGGACCTTCTTCCCTGAGGAGAGAAAAATAAACTCACTTGCAAACTTCAGTGTAAACCTCATCTTTCCAGCTGTACAGCCCTCAATAACATCTTCAAACAAAACGAAACTCTATAAAATAATCAAATTCTTCCCCTGACAGGCTGAGAAGAGACAGAGGGAAGTACTTCATACAAAAAGACACATTCACACACACACACAGACACACATATTTCTCTTAGTACCAGAAAGTGTTTTGATATTACAGTGCATGAGGGTACGTACACAAGAGCATACTGAGACCAAACAACACAGCTACAGTGATATTTCAGGAACAGGATTAGGAGATGTACTACACTGCATCAAATATGCAATGAAGTGCTCACACAGATATTTGATGTTCTTGCCTGTTGGCCTCCATATGTTGCCAAAGGAACTGGTATCCTCATACACAGCTTAAACACAAAAGTGACATTCTTTCTTAAAATATTTTGAGCATCATTAAACTGTGGATATTCCCTTCCAAAGCGACTGGTGGTCTCTGCTAACAAGGTTTTTTTGACAATAGCTTCCTATAACATGGCAGATACTTTCCTTTTGCCTATCTCCCTTCAAATGAGGAAAAAGAAGATCAGAATGGCTGTGCATACCCAAAACCATGTCCTGCCAGTATTTTCAAGATTTCCCCCCACACTTACTCTGACCCAAGACACAGCAACAAAACTTAAAAAAAGGGCACAAGGGTCATGCACACCAAAATGAATTATGCCAGTAGAAACTCTCCAGTTTGATATTCCAAAATATTTAATTTTTATTTCAATTTTTGAAAGATGTGTTTTGTACTCTTATTTATGAGATATTTGAAACTATAACGATCCGGGACGACTCGGGGAGCCCAGAGACCGAGTCTCCTGCGGCGGCCGTTATACGAGCCGGTTGAAGATGATCCTAGAATCCTCGAGCCCCACTAACAATGCCTCCGCAGGAAAAGGAAGGACACAGTCCAGTGCAGTTAATAGCAGGAGGGTTTATTGGGGTAAGGGACTGCCCAGGACTGAGCCAACTACCCCTGTGTGCACCGCCTTTTATCAGGGGGTGGGCACCAGGGGAGCGGCCGGCCTCCAGCCAGTCAGGGTAGAGCATGGGTACAGATTGGGCTCAGTCAATCAAAATGACAACCAGTAAACATAAAGTAGGGGTGGATACATGGGGAGCCAGCCAATCACCCGACGCTTTTCCTGGAATTCTCCAGAAGACGGGGACGTCTGAAGGGTGACGGACAGGCCTAGGGGAAGGGTCAACATAGGATTGACAGATAACAGAAACTTGATAAACAAGTGCTAAGACGGGAAAATAGGGATGAACCAAATGGGTTATAGGGGAAACTGGGTGATACCAAACTGGGGTACAGTAAATTATGAACTTTACAGAACCGTACAAAGAACTTTATAAAGCTTTACAGAACAGAAACTCTCCAGTTTGATATTCCAAAATATTTAATTTTTATTTCAATTTTTGAAAGATGTGTTTTGTACTCTTATTTATGAGATATTTGAAACTAGACAAGTGATTGTGTCCTGTTTAAAACATAACAAATCAGAAAGGATCATCCAAGAATTTATTGGCATTTATTCATTGCTATTAAATGCTTTAATTTCAAGCAACTGACACCCTCCAGGGAAAAACCCACTTTGCCAGAAAATTCCCAACCAAAGCCAACAAAGAGCATCTTTCTGAAAGGTCTCAAGAAAAAGTTCTGAGTGTTTCTCCCTGAAGGATTGTGCTGTTAATGGTGGACATTAATTTCCACATGTGACAAAGTCAGGTCAAACCCATCAAGGAGACACACAAAGGACTTCTCTCTGCACGCCTCTGTGGAGCCCCCTGACTGCATCCCACTCTGGGCAGGTGTGGGGAAATGCACAGATTACAGCACCTTTACAGGAAAAGGCTGATTGCAGAAAACACAGTGTCTGTACCAGTTAGATAAGGTATCTGACCAGGAAAGCCACAACAGCGAAGGAGGAGAACCAGGCTGAGAAGCTGTAGGAGCAGCAGTAGGAGACGGGGATAAAGGTTACTGAAGGTCAAGTACAGCTGGCGCATCGCTGCTGGCACGAAATTGCTGCTGCATTCCAGGAAATCATTCCCTCTCATCTTCCTGAGCCTGTCACATCCTATTTCACTTACTGGTTCCTTTTCAAGGTGTTCATCTTATTTGTCTCCTTGGGTTTGCTGTTTATCTCCATTTATTCTCAGCATAATTTGAGGCTTGTTGTTTGAATTCTGTGACTGGTGGGCAGGTGGGGGAGAGTTAACCTGTGTAATGATTTGGAGAATCTACGTGGGAAGGAGAGAGAACAAGATTAGTAGAAGTGATTACAGCAGGAGTTGTGATGGGAATATCATTTCAGCAGAGCGAGCAGTGGGGGACCAGCTGGCCTGTGTCTCATCATTTTTGCAGAGAAAACTGAAGGAGCTGCGTTGCTCTGTGTGAGCCGTGTCCGGGAGCTATAGAATTACCTACTGATGAATAAGCTGGAAAGTTGTCTGAAATAAAGTTTAGGAAGCACTAACATACCTCACGCAATTCCAGCTTTATGGTAATGTATGTTGGATAATTAGCACCAATGGGTAAGAGGCATGAATACTCATACATGGAAAGCAAAGCATTAGCATATATTTAGGAGATTACAGTTAAATTTATCATGAGCTACCTGTCTCTGCTGGAACAGTTCTTACAGCAGGAATCTCGGTCCTCTTTGGAAAAGGAAAAAATATCAGGATTTCGCATCTGGCTTGCAGGGGGTTCTTCTGAAGAAACCAAAGCTCACTGTTCACAAATGAGCTGTGGAACACCTCCCAGTCACCAGCCTGGGCCTGCAGGGTGCTGGCACAGGGCTGCAGGGTGGCCACGGGGAAGAACAGCTGGGACTGCCCTGTGCCAGACACAAATTGTCCAGCCAGCTCAAACCAACCCACTGCAGGGCAGGCTGAGCCCCCAGCCATGCACAGGGCACCTCTGGGAAAACAGATCCAAAGGAAGGGCAGAAAATGCCAGGTGGAGGAAAGAGGAGGTAACACCAAGCTCAGAGGAAGAGGTGCTCCACAGCAAAGCAGACACTCCCTGCAGCCCATGGCAAACCCCATCCTGGAGCAGAAGAACACTCCTGACAGGAATGCAGCTCTTAGAGCCCACTCTGGAGCAGAAGAAAGCAGCAAGGAGGAAGGAAAAGCAGAGAACAACTGTGATGGACTGATTGCAAGCCCCAGCCCCACTGCACCGTTCAGGCAGGGTGTAGAGGAATCTGGAGTGAAGTTGAACCTGAGAAAGAGAGAACAAAAGGTGTTTTAATGGCTGTTTCTCTGTTTCTCGTTACCCAAGCTAACAATTAAATGTTTATTTTAACTAGAGATAAATTAAATTAGTTTTTCCCCCAAGCAGAGTCAAATATTTGAGAGACTGTCTCCTACCTTCTTCTGAGCTTGGGAATTTATGTCTACATCTTCACTTCAGGACAAGTGGAGATGAATCTGGGGCAACTTGCCTTCTCCAGAGGCAAGATTTGAAGTCAGCTCATCTGTTGTGCCTTGCATCTGCAACAGGAGCTCAAGTGCCTTTGAACTACACTCAGCCACGTCTTGCATTCACAGCACAGCTTCAGCCTCCTCTTGACACCCTGCCCTGGGTGAAGAAGTGTCTTCTCTGGCCCTAGTCATGGTTACAATATCTTTTAATTTTAGCATTGCAATATGTCAATGTGTGTGCTGTGCAGGTTTTTAATCCTGTTGCTAACAGTTTACCAAACAACTGAGTAAAAAAAATATTCTGTGCTCTGAATCTCCTGGGTAATGACTTAATTACATTAAGCTTTTTCCCTGGATATCTCATCCATTGTTATGCCTGCAAAACAATTCACATTAAGAATGCTCTGTTTTTACAACCTTGCCCAAGTGTAATTCTTTTAATTTCTTCATCTGTTTCTTCTGGGAAGTTTAAGAAAATATCTTTAAGTTTCTGTTGAATTAAGGAGAAAATAATCCTCTACTTGTTCAAAGAAGAAAACCCCAGAACCTCAAACCAGACTTTTTCATCTATGCAGTCCTAGAAATAATGCTGAGGGTTTATCATTTCATGTATATTGCAAAACCTAAGTAAAAACCACTTGCATCTTCTTAGAACAAAAATGAGAAGGAATAAGATGAATAAGAAATGTTACCAGGAAAAGACAGAAAACTAAGTGTAAATGGAGGTAAGCTACAGCTAAAGTGGCTGTAAGGTTACTCACAGATGGAATACTTGCACATTCTCTGATATATAAAATCTGCAATTAAATTTTAAAAGAAATTCTTAAACCAAGGATTTGGTCCATCTAAGAAGGAGAAAGATATTGAGGTTTAAGGACTCTACTGTTGTCTTGGAATTCCTTTTTTCTTTAGAGGTCATTGAAAATGTGTGTCTTTGATAAAGACAGAGCGGTTTCATATACTGACTGGCTACTTATGATGTTACAAGACTATTTGCAGACAATATTTTAAAAAGGACACATGAAGAAAAGCATTTTTGAGGGACAAATCTTATTTCTGTTCACATACCCAGACTCAGGCTAAGCAATTCTCTTATTCAGAGCGCAGAAGTGGAAACCTAAATTTAAAATAAGATGTCAGTATTTCTTTGTAACATGGCTGGGATACACCACCAGGAGTTAGGAAATTGAAGAGGTCATGTACCTGACACTGAGAAACACATCTGTACCTGCTTAAAACCTACATACTGGTCACAACAGGGTCTGACAGAAATAAAATATTCAGGGTCTGAAGTTAAAAAGTATGTTATGGATAAATCCAGACAGAATGGCCTCCCAAGAATACCCTCCTTCCAAGGCACTTGGGAAGCACAAGAATAAAGCTGAGGGTTGTGTTTCCTATAGATACAACTTTCCTACAGATAAAACTTTTAGTGTTTCCCATAGATACAACTATATAGAGCCAAGCAACCCAGGGAGAAAGATGGGCAAAGAGATCCATTCCAGAATAGACTTCAGTAGAATCTCCAATAGACTGGAGATTAAAAAACTAACATGAGACATGGAGGAGGCCCCAGTGTTGATCTGGCAAAATAGCTTCTGTCCTCTTCATTTTTTAAGGTTTTGGGACATCTTAAGACAGACTAGGAAATGCATTTGCCATCCAGCTCTTTACACTACCAGGATGAATCTGTGAGAGATGTAGAAACACCTAACCGTGGCGCCTTGGAGGGAAGGAAAACGCTGCAGGGAGTATGACAGGAGACAAAGAATGGGATACTTACATTCATTTTACAGCTCGCACTGCTTCTCTGGCCAGGAGCACAAGCAAAAGACAGGCAAAAAACTGAAGAGTAACAAGGTATTTTCTGTGTTATTTATAATACTATGAATACAGAGATTGAAATGTTCTTCTCTTTCTTTGATTCATCCAGTTGCACTTGTTTAGACAGAGAAAAAATACAAACCAAACGTGACCATTCATTCTTATTTGCATGATTATATGTGTGAGTTGAGAAAATTCAGCTTTCCTGAGAGCACACCTGCCCCTTGTTTTGCTGATCACTGTGCATTACCATTCTGTTACATGTGGAACTGCTGAGGATGCTGCTGGAATAACGTTTGCTTCTTTCCAAACAGAGGTCTGTGTATATTGACTTCCTGAACACTAAAGTTATATACATAACTTCCCTGTTTATATGCAACTTTTATCCCATTTTATTTGCTCTGGTAATTTTTATCACAATAGAAAAGCATTACAGATCTACAGAATGTCTTTTTCAAACACCTTTAGTACCTACATGACTTGAATTTTCTTACTTAGAAAGAACACTTCAGGAGCTACAATACAATTACAAGTGACTGTATATGCAGGATGGCCTGGGAACAGAGGTTAGGCAAGGCTTGAGTATGAGCTATAACACCAAACCAGAAATGGGATTCCTATACAGGATTCCTTTGGTAGCAGGAAAATCTAAGCAAGCACAACTTTGCAAAAGAACAGAAACTTGGTTTCTTTGTAATAAATGATCTTTACATGAAGCTGCTGGAGAACAATGACCACAGAAAAGCTAAGCGCAGGTTACTTCAGATTCAAAGAGATTTCCACAGAATCATTCCTGACATCTGTTTGGTCATGTTTCAGGTTTGGCTGTGAAAGTTTTGCAGAATCTTAAAAAAAAACCCAAACAAACAAACTACAACACCCTCCCTCCAATCTACATTTTGTAATAGAACACAGTCTTTACAGACTCAATAAATTATTCATGGAGAAGGCAATATTACTATTAGACCCTGGGGTCTTGGGCTCCCTGCATGTAAAAGATCTAACTCTACACAATCAATCCAGTAGGATAACTGTTATACTCTACTTAACCCAGATTGCCTAACAGGGTTTGAAAATGGATTAGTGGATGATGAGCTCGTTTTAAAAGCAATATTATCTCCCTGAAAAGCAGAGGATAATTCCTACTAGCCATTTTAAGAAATAAAATGATCCTAGGTTTGAAAGAAACTTTTCACATACTCTCTTAACTAGCTAGACATTGACACATGCAATGACCAGAGACATGGCAGAAGCTGAGCATCAAAACAGACATCAATCAAAAAATGAACTCTAAGCAAAAGTTGTCTTATACCCTTACAGTAAAAAGAATCTGGATTGACAAGAATGTATCAAAACTGGCTTATTATTAAAAATTCTCTGAATATCCTCTGTGTAGGGGCAAGCAAGATTTCTGGAGTGGCTACAATTCTTCATCATTAGAGCAGCTCCTATGGTTAATGCTGATCTACTGATGATATGCTAACACATTTCTAATTATAGAGAGAGGCATAAAGCTGAAAGCGTTCTAGAGATCAAATGGTTCATTGCCCTCTATTTTTGGTTACTGCCAAACATCCAAAATAACCCAGGAAAAATTACTATCTCTAGTGATGGCTTCAATTTTTATTTTTCACAGAAATCTCTGCTAGCTATCAAAGCACTGTGCTGTGGTCATTTTTTATTTTGCACTTGTCAAGATAGCTCTGCTTTCCTTGCATGCATGCATTTTGTTTGTTCATAATATTCCCTTGAAATAGAGAAAACAGCTGGAAGTAGCTCTGCATTGGATTGGACACAGAAAGGAAAAGGCACAGAGAGACTTACCTCTACATGAAGATATCAAGATTTCAGACAGAGAAAAGAGACATATTCTGAACTTCCTGCAGAATCATAGCATTGTTTACATTAGAAAAGACCTTTAAGACCATTGAGTCCAGCCATTAACCCAGCACTGCCGAGTTCACCACTGAATCATATCCCTAAGTGTCACATCTACACGTCCTTTGAATTCCTTCTGGGATGGTGACTCCACCACTTCCCAGGGCAGCCTGTTCTAAAGCTTGACAGCCCTTTCTTTGAAGATTTTTTTCCTAATATGCATCTACTGAAAACAGTTCATATTCTGAATATCAAATCTTCACAGCAAACTGTTCCTAGGCAAGCCCTAGGCTGAAAGATGTTCGCATAAAACATTAGTTGAATAAATTCAAACTAACGTATTTCTGAATCCAGTAGAGCAATTTGTAAGAACAGAATCTACCACTGGCATACATGGTCACTCCAGGATTCTGTGAAAGCAGACAGAACTCCAAAACCAACAACATTTTACACTGTTGTAAATATATCTTTCTTGTTAACAAAATGGCAGCATGACAAATGTAACACAGGAGCACTGCTTGGCCCCCTTTGCTTAGCACATTTTCACTCCTTTTATTCTTCAGTACTTTTTCTCCCAACATGTTTTTTGTTTTCTGTGCTGCTACCTGGCTCTTCCCTTTCAGACAGCCTCTTCCTGACAGTTATCAGGGTTTAACATACTGTACTAGGAGGCTCGTGAATATTGCTCTTTGATTTTTAGTGCTTTATGATGAATGGCTAGAAATCATTGCTGGAGAAAAAAAAAAAAAAAGGAAAGAAAAATAGTTTCTGAAAACCTTTGTGCTATTGAATTCTGCCTGCAAATTCTCCAGCACTGACTTGCTTTGCTACAGCATCACTCTGTCACTGCCTGCTACGTGTAATACACCATTGATCCCCACCCCTGAAACAGCAGGTATAACATGGGAAAAATGAATATGAGCCCTACATTTAATTTTCCTTCTTGATTTTTTATTCTTTTGTTTTTAAAAGTCTTTCCAGATGTGTTTAAATTTGAGGTACTTTGTGTTTTGAATCCTTTGTCACTTCATAACAGATCCCCACCTCTTTTTTCATTACCTAAATAAAAGCAGGGAAGTAAGAATTGAAATGGTGGACTCTGGACTAACAAAGATTATTCAGCTCAGCAGAAAAATATTTCTACTGCATTTAGCAACCTAGAGAAAGGATAGGGTGGAAAAGTCACTGAGAGGAAGGAGGAGCACCTCTAAAATAGAAAGGCAAGAGTCTGTCCAACTGCACATTTCTGCAAGGAGTGTGATGGAAGCACTCAACTCTAGGTTTCTTTAGGGGTGTTATCATTGACCCACATGCTTTCTGCCAGTGAAATTTAAGGCATTTATAAACTTGTCCAGGGTTTCAAGAGCATTCAGGTGAAAGATATCCCCAGAGGACTGGATTAGGTCCATTGTGCCCAGACAGAGCAGACACAGCAGGCTCCACACATTCTATAAGCCTTGGCAACATGTTTGTATCTGAGAAATTCCAGGCAGGAGCTGGCCCACTCTGTTACTGTGTGCTGCCATCACATCCATACACAGCTGGAAATGCAGCCTGAAATCACTGTTGGTGACCCTTCCACAATGCCCTGTAGAGCAGGAACAATCCTGGTGGGCAAGACCAGCTCTTGATGCCACTTCTGCAGGTCACAGAAAGGCAGCACAGCCCCCCTCTCACTCTCACATTAGGTAATCCCCCAATCCTCAGCTATGGTTGTAAGACCAAATTCAGAGCAGCAGAGCACTGGCTGGTCCACAGGGGATGATGATAATCTTCCCCTTTCCTCTAGAAAAACAAGCTTCCTCTTTTCATTGTGAGAAAACAGCCCAAAGTTGTCAATACAAATATCAGGCAGCAAAGTTTATTTTCTGTATTTTTAACTCTCTTTAAGACAATAAGTAAAAGTATACACCAGGCCAGGACATACTGCTAGTTCAAACATGAAAGTAATTTCCTAAGAGCACATATACATGAGGTCTATCAAGCACTGCTGATGCCAAGGAAGGAACTAAATCAATTTGCACCATTTGAAGTCCATCTTCTGGAAGGTGAATCTCAGTCTTCCCTACTGTTCCCATGAACTTTAAAATACATTTATTTCCTTGATTTTTCTCCTTCTGTTTCCAAGTGCCATAGTTTCCTGGTCTGGGCCAATGAAATACACAAAGGCTGGAGTCCCCACCACAGAGGGCCAACAGCCTACAAGCAGTAAAAAAGAGCACAGGGGCAAGTACCAGCAAAGGAAGGAAAAGAAGCATTTCTCGGTGAACTCGTCTGAATTTAAGAGTTCAAATTTATCACCTTCACTTTACTATCTTTTCATGAAAGGTAAACTTCAACTCCAGAACAGTTCAGCAGTTCCCCCTTTCATGATCCGTGTGCTTAAAGCACACACAGCAGTGACTTTACAGCATTCAACTTTCCCAAACTTCTTCAGCATGATGGAAAAATACAGAAGAACAGATTTCATAGCATGGCACAACTGGCATCCTGCAATCCTCCATTTGGGATTCCAGCCTGTTTCTGAAGAACTCATATATGAATCAGGAACATCTTTAGTCGCAAAGAAAGCCTATGACTTAATCGTGAAGGTTTACATGCTGAAAAAAATTTAAAAACAGGATTAAAAAGATTCAAACACTTTTTTACTTTTTTAACCAACCACAGCTAACACTGTCAAGAGGACCTAGGTCCTAGGTATGGACCAAATGTCTATATGCCAGAGGGAAGAGGAAGGTGATTTCGGAGAAGCAGTCAGCCTGTTTGAGCACCTCATGACAATTATGTGCTGCGGCTGTCACCACGTGTCTGTGATCTGCATTCAGATCAGAGGCTGCACAAGAAGATGGGTACCAGTCCCCCATTGAAACTTGCCCATTTCCCAGGGGGGGTTGTAGGAGGCAGACCTGTGAGCCCTACAGATAGTGAGGCTTGGCCCATGGCCTTACACAGCTCAAGTTCCTCTGGGGCTGGGCAGAGAACCAATTGCTGCCACATCAGCTCACCTTCCTCACTGCTGTTTGCTTCACTGGGACAGTACTTCCAGCTTGGTTTCCAATGCATGAAAGTTCTCAGTGAAGTGGTTCTTTGCATTTCACCTGTACCTTCTAACATCACACAGATAGCCAGGTCCTGTTCTCCCATCTGCAGGCTCACAAGTGGAGAAAACAGTCAAAATCAAACAGAAAACCAGCATTCTGTGTTGCATGCCCACAGAGTGGGCACTCACAGCGCAGATCACTGTAGTACCAGTTACACCAGTCTAGTATCATGTGTGTAAGAGTGCTTTCACCAAAGCACGCTGACAAAGAGCAGAAGTTACCTGAAAGATACATCAGTACTCTTTAGTCCTTACTGACTTGTGTGTTAAAAGGCTGCACACCAGACGTGTCATTTCACTAAGAAGCCACTTTGCCCTGTGAAATTAGAGTGCCCGGGTCTCAGGTGAGTACATGGCTCTTGGCTTAAGGTCATAATTTCTTTCTTGCTAAGTCTAATTTCTTTTCTCAGTTGTACTGGATCAGCCTGAGGGATTTAATGGGATTCGTGGGATTTTCATTTTCCTGAGAGCCTACTACATTTATAGGCAAAAAAATACTGGTTTGCCTTTTTTTTTCCTCTCAACATTTCTGTAAAATAGCTCCACCTTCCAGGGGTCTACCTTCCAGGATTCTGCAAACAGAGAATCCTTGATTTGCAACAGAATATTCAGAGCAGAAGAGTCTTCCTTTGCAACTACCCCTCCTGTCCTTCCACTTCACAAAAGTTTTCTTCACGAAGTTCCAAACCACTCTGGTTTAGATGCAAAGCACTGAGAAAGCTTAACACTAAGTTAAACTTTTTTTCCTTTGTAATGGAGTGTGCGTTTTGGGGCAGGGTTATTAAGCAAGAAATAACAGAAGATCCTCCACAGAAAAAGTCATTTTCTGGCAGGAATCATACCTATTAAATGCTCACAAGGAGCTGTGTTTGTTTTAAAACTAGAAACAACCTTCAGTTCCACATTCAGAATTTGTATGTCACCTTTCAGCCTGAAGCATATTTTTACAGTTAAGTTATAAACCCTAAAATTAAGAATTTATCATAAAAATACACAACAACCCTCTCACAATAACATGGAGAATATCACCACTATAATGATAAAAATGATTAAATGCCATCATTCTGTTCAAGACATTGCCAACAGATTCTGTGTTAACTGCCTGCAATTAAAGGTTTGTCTCTTTAAATAACAACATATTAATATGAATTCTGCAAGTACTTTTTTAGCTTCCAAAATATTATTAAAATAAATAAGCTCAGGATGAGAAAGAGTAACACAAACAGGAAAACAGACTGTTTCAGAATTAAAAAGCCCTTGGCAATAGAATTCAGTTCTATAATAAACCTGAATTCCTTAATACAGGTTACTCAGAGCAGGAGACAAGTTCTGTACTAACCTGATTTAACATGCCTGCCTGGGAGTACTGAGCATTCAAAACATTTTACTCTGTAACCTCCTGGAGCATCCTAATGAACTGGGGGAGCAAGATTAAACTAAAATAAATACCTTTTTTTTTTTTTAAGTATTACAGAAGGGCAGCAAGAAGATTTCTACTGGCAGTAGGATGCGTATTTTTTTTCAGTCTCTTCATTAGTCATTACAAATAAATTAGCTAACTGCTAAATGACAAAAAAAGACAGGCACTAATTAGAGTAGTAGCTTAGACAACTGTGTGTATTCAAAGTTAAAACTTAATTAGAAGTTAAAACTATGTTGTTTTATTGATGTGTACTTAGCATTTTTAGCCCTTTAAACATTAAATGGAGGTTCACTTAGGAAGGGACATTACAATGAAACATTTAAATACACTGCTAATTTTCTTCTCCAGTTAGTGATACTTGCCTTTCTCCCCACAGAGTCACTAGCAAAAAAAGAGCAAAATGAGAAACCTGCCAACCATGAGCAAATATTTTTACCTTTTTCCTACAGTAAATTATTGTCTCTGAATTGCCACTCTTCTTATTCCAGTTTTATTCTTTTCATTTGTTGGCAAGGGAATTCGTATGCTCCAGCCCCCCTCCTGCCTCCCAACAATGATACTGGGCTAATAAATTCTTACTGCTTTTTTCCATCTATCAAAACCACTGCATAAATTGCTGCCTAGGAGTCCTCACCACTGAGCCACACATACTGCTGACCCCCCTTGGGACCAGCAAGCAGAACCCTGTGCCAATCAGCAATTATAAGATAATGGTACTAAAAAGCCTGAACCTGGGAGTTGTTCACTTGCTCTGCCAATGCTTGTAGGACTCTTTTATGTGCCTGGGAATTAAGTAATTAACAGACTAATTTATTGTTCACTATAAAGGATTTTTCTCTCTCTAGTCAGGTTTGACATCATCAAAATTCACCACCACATCAGAACATGCCAATTGTTCATCCTCATCTCCAAAAAAACAAAGAAATCCATTAAAGTACTGTTTCATAGCTTTAGCTTGCTTTGGGAAAAAACCAAACCCAAACCATAAAAAAATCACTGTCACAATTTGAGTATTGCCCTCCAATACAAATATACACACTTTTAATAAAGGGAGTCCTAAATTTGTGAGACCTAGATAAGCCAAAACTATCATTCCAGTAGGTGGTGAACACATTGGTGCTCCTCACTCTGCAAAGTAAAGCACAAATTTGTTTTCAACCATTGTGCAGACTGCATGGGATAACCTAGAACATTTTCCCTATGGAAGCTAGATCATTGCTACAAAGAAAGGACAAGCTTTAACTACTGATTGCAATGAACACTGCTGTGTTAGCTTACAGTCCCAGCCACAGCCAAGAGATCAGTGCTGAAGCACCATATTACAGTCTGGTTTCTAGCTGATACACAATGTTAAGGCTTCACCTGCATTACAGATACATGTTGTGTTTAAACAAAAGCAGGAGAGGTTACATTAGAGGAAGTGATGACTGCAATGTTATAGTAGTCATCATGGGCAAGGAGGAATTGTGTTCAACTTCATGGATTAAACACTGGTAGAGAACAACTTTCTGATTCTGTGCTCTAGGTCTTTTCTTCCAGCATAGAGGAAGCCTGCTAGTTGATCTTTTCAGAATCTGAAGGAAGGAATCAGCCAAATTTGCAACATAGGAAAGAAAAAAATCTAAATACACTTAGAAAATAATGAATGTGAATTAGAGATGTCAAAACTCCTTTACTAAGTTGTTTGTTTGTTTTTTTTAATAAA
This sequence comes from Hylia prasina, assembly GCA_013397195.1. Lineage (NCBI taxonomy): Eukaryota > Metazoa > Chordata > Aves > Passeriformes > Sylviidae > Hylia > Hylia prasina. Next base: position 4,441,292 of record VYXD01006830.1, read on the forward strand.
TAGGATCAATAGCTGTTGGAAACCGAGGTATTTCCATTCCTGTCCCAGTTTAGGTTATTGACCAGCTGTTCTCTCAAGACTGGTCCAACTGGTCCATGTTTTTGGGATTTTAGTATCTACAGTGTTGTTCCTGGATCTCTTCTGATCCAGTCACATCACTCAAAACAGACTCATCAGCCAAAGTTTGTAACATGCCAAAATGACCCCATCACTCTGGGTTATTACAGAGCAGAAGAGTTGAAAGAAAACTTTTGGGACTGAAAGGGCTGAGCAGCCAGCAGGGTAGCAAGGAAGGTGTATTTATTAAAAAATCACAGAAGTCTGGTAAGGCTGGAAAGGACCACAGTGGGTAATCTGGTCCAACCTCCCTGCTCAGGCAGGGTCATCCCAGAGCACACTGCACAGGATTGCATCCAGGGGTTCTGGAATATCTCCAGTGAGAGGCTCCACAGCTTCTGGGCAGTCTGTTGCAGTGCTCAGTCACCCTCACACTAAAGAAGTTCTTCCTCATGTTCAGGTGGAGCTTCCTGTGCATCAGTTTCTGTCCATTGCCTCTTGTCCCATTGCTTGGCACTGCCCAGCAGAGCCTGGATCCACCTCTGAGCCCTCCCTCCTTTACAGGCGCTGATGAGGGGCCCTCTCAGTCATCCCTGGGCTGAACAGCTCCAGCTCCCTCAGTCTTCCTTTGTGGGATGCTCCAGTCCCTCCATCACCTCTGCTGCCCTGTGCCAGGCTGGCTGCAGGAGCTCCCAGTCTGTCTTGTACTGAGGAGCCCAGAACTGGGCACAGCACTCCAGATGTGCCTCAGTGGATCTGAGGAGAGGGGCAGGATCCCCTCCCTTGACCACTCCCAGGGCTCTTCCTAGCCCTGTCCAGCACTGCTGGCTCATGGACAGCTCGTTGTCTGCCAGGACCCCCAGGTCCTTCTCTGCAGAGCTGCTCTCCAGCAGCTCAGCCCCCAGCCTGGGCTGGTGCCTGGGGTTATTCCTCCCCAGGAGCAGGACCCTGCCTTTGCCTGTAGAACTCAGGTGGTTCTTCTCTGCCCCTCTCTGCAGCCTGTGGAGGTCCTTCCCAAGGGCTGCACAGCCCCGTGGGGTGTCGGCCTCTCCTCCCAGCTCTGTGTCCTCAGTGAACCTGCTGAGGAGCCATCTGCCCCTTCATGGAAGTCCTTAAGATAAATAAGATAAAATCCTAAAGATAAATAAGTCCTAAAGATAAATAAGCTAAAAATACTGGGCCCAGTTTGAACCCTAGGGACACCACTAGCGATGGTTCTCCAGCTCTGCAAGGTAGAAGCAATTGCAGAACCTTCCTGAGAATCACAGAAGACTAAGCCATGCTTTCCTGACTTGGACAGAGGAGCACTTCTTAACACTTCTTGGTGGAAGAGGCAAAAAAAGGTTAAAGAATGGTGAGTTTGTTAAATCTAAAATGAAAAGTTATTAAAAGAAAAGTGAAAATGCAGAACATCGTATCACTAATGAAAACCTGGCTGAAAAGTTGTATTGAAGGACAGCACAGAGAAAAATCATGATATCAATTCATAATACATCATGCCAGTATTTTTAATGAACTTTTTTTTAGTCCATAGCTCAAATCCTGACATTTATTATTTCAATGATTTCAAATGCTCTTTCCAGGATTTCTGTGAAAAAAAGAAAGCCATTTTCAAACCCTGAAACAAATTGGCTCCTATATGTAAGTTTAAATTATCCATCACCCTGAAGGAGGATTCAAGTAAAATCGAAGGCCATCTTGATGAATAATCAAGGTAAATTTGTCACATTTTTTACTGTGCTGCATACTTCCAGAGTTTCATAAAAAGATCCACATAATTAGTTTAGCTTACCAGGAAAAAAAAGTTGAATGACAAGGTCAGGCTCTTGCCCTTTCAGTAAATTAGAGAAGATTGCCATAAATTGCATAATATAATGAAACACCAATTTGCATATTTGCTGCTATATTAAAAGGGATCAGTTTTAGCTCGCAAAGCAGAACAAATAAAAACATGCATTTTAATAACTCAAATTACTCCCAGGAAGTGACCCTCAGCAGAAAGCCTGATTATCACTACTTAATTAGAAGCCTTGGAAATCTAAATCCTCCTTTAAATCCTACTCTGTGTACAGTGAAAGATGAAGCCGTGAGTTTTGTCTTAGATTCAATATTTACTCTTTACTAATATGTTTGCAGGGGAGACTTTCCAAGCATTATGAAGACATGCAAAAAATTAATATTCAAAGAAAAAGTGCATAAAACCTGTGTTGGCTTGCAGGTGCAAAGCAATTAACAAGCTGGCATTTGCAGTACTTTTAATTAATTAATTAAAAATTCAAAGCTGACTTTCATTTCTTTAAATGTTTGAACATTTTATCCATCAATAATGAACCACTACTTACTGCTGTGCTACAACAGCTGGTAAATGAAAAACTTAGTCCAACACTGTAAAAAAGGTGCACAGGAATTTCACATTTTGCAATTTAAAAATGCACTAGATTATGAAACGCTGTTTGATGTGGAGGTGAACCTTGTGTGTCTGCTTAGCTGTAAAAATAAATTGCATTCTGTATTACAGTTCAATCTAGAACAGGAACTAAAATCAAAGTTTCAATATAAAATTTACTTCGGTTTAAATTTTAATTTAACTTGAAAAATTTAATTCTGTCTGCTTTGGGAAGTCAAGAGATTTTTCTCAAGAATAAAGTGTTTAAAGATAAACCTAATCTTTAAAGGTTAAAATTATACTATAAAAAGAGATCTGGAGTAATTTCTAAATGGCTGCAAATAATAAATAGTCATAGAAAGGTGCTGCTATTAAATTTACAGGTCGCTATCACTTTAATGATAAATGTATTGTTTTCAGCAGAAAGAATTTGATCAGTATGTATTTAAAAGATACTATCATTAATATACTTTAATTAAAACATAAATACTACATTGCTACCTCACTAGGCATTCACTCAGCTGGAACTAACTGTATTTGCTTAATCTACAATTTTAGATGTATTAGCAAAAATAAATGTTGGTGAATGTAAGAGCCTGATTACATATCTTGGGTAAATTGGTGATAATGAGTCAAGAGACTTTGTGTTCATTCACATATATTAGAATAAGAATCATTATGAAATTAAAGCTAAGATTAATCCTGCTAATGACACCATGGAGCATCTGGGAATAAGATAACCCAGATGTCAAATTCACTGTGATACTGTGCTGCTATTTGATAGAGTAACCCCTTGAAGTGTTCTTCTAAGGCAGCTAGCTGGTACCCCACAGTCCCAGCACTTGAAATGCAAATGAGTGACAAGATAGACTAATAATGAGAGCAGATTCTAGCAGTAAGGAAAATGAATTAATTAAAAAAAAATCTGAACCACTGATAAGAACAAGCAGCAGGCAACCCAATGTCCTCAATTAGGGTGGATGACATCTGCAGTGTATTTCTCTCTAATAAAGCCCTCACTCTGTATTCCAAAGCACACGATTCTAACACTGTTAACATTTTAATGTCTTGGGCGTGCATGGTAACATTAATTACAAGATGATTTGGATGACTTCTGAATCTCTTTTATGTCTTCCACTGAGTAAAAATCTGAGTTGCAGCTTTGATATCATAAATAAAATGTAGAGACCTGCCAAGCATTAAAGCTCTCCTGAAGTAACTCAGATCTGCTAAGTTACATTAAACCTTTATAGCTAAGTAAAGAGCATTCTCTATGAATTCAAAGAGGGTCAGTGTCTATACATTTTAATGGCAAAGCTTTACACATCTCCAGCATTTTTCTTTAGACTGCAGCTGTTGTTGTTTTTAATTACTAATGAATTGAATCTAATGTTTTGTTGAGCTCAATTTACCTTCTTCATAGCATTTGTTCAGAAACTCACACCAGGATTAAGCAACTTGCTTCCTAATTTCCCCAACCCACTCTTCCTGCTAACTGCTCTGCTCCTTGTCTGGAAAGAACAATTGTTAGCACAAACACTCCCCAAACAAGACAAAGATTATCTCCAGCTGAAAAAAGCCACACTTAAATGTAGCACAAGCTTCAGTGAGCAAACCAAGAGCAATCCAGGATCCCCATGGGCTTTTCTGAGTCACACAGAAATAGTGGGACTTCATCTCCCTTGCAGTTAGGCACACCAACCACCCACTGCACTGCCATCATCAGCAACAGTGTAAATACACTCAGTGCAGTGGGGGAAAAAATGAACAAGGGACAGCTTTTGTGGAGGCAAGACACTCAGTGTCCCTGGTTCTGTGCTGCCCCAAATCTGCTGTGCATCAGTACAGTAAAAGGAGGAAACTTTTCACACACTTTCATAGCCCACTCCATGTCAGTGTAAATGCAAGGAGCAAAGGCATGCAGAATGGAGCTTTTATTTTCTAAATTAATGCCTGAAGCAATGAACTTTCACCAGAGTTTTTGGGTGGCTGAGTCAAGATGCCCAACCTTCTTGCAGCTTCACTTGCAAAACTTCTCATAAAACTTCACTTTGCCATAAGATACACAGTTCAGTAGGAGCTTTATGAGAAACATCATTGTGGGAAAGGCTTATATACATTTGAAAACTACCACTTCTTTGGGGAAAATGAGCAAATGCAAATATCTTCATCTCTTCTCCAACACAGGGACATATGTTGACCAGTGTCTTTGTGCCAAAGGTATAAGACTCAAATTGAGTCATTTCCATGCATAATTTACAAGAAAAATAAATACCAATATGTCAATCCACAGTTAAGGTTTGTGGTCATGAGATTTGTGATAAGAAGCCACTTAAACTATTTCCCATTGTTACAAACTTGTTCCCTCAGCATCTTACATCTGTGCCCTTTTCTGATGACATTTCTGGGACATCACCACTAGTCTGTCTTCTGCTTTTGTTGGGTTCCATGCACATGCACCCTTCTCTGTCTTGCTCACTATATATGTAACCACATGCACCTCTTTATTGTTCTGACCCCCTCCTCCCCAAATACATTGATAAGAGACATTTACTAGTCTATTTTTTATAAGTCTGAGAAAGATAATTGAGGAGAAAGTAAGAGGAAAGCAAACTGGCCTCAGGATCTCTGCCTTCAAATACATTTTTGGTGCATTTTAGAGGGTAATTTATACAAAATCTCATTTAATGCAGATGTTCTTTCATTTTTCAACCTTCACAGCCACAAAAATTAATGAAGCACTGAGAAATTTCAGAGAATGTCTTGATGTTAACAATTTTAAAACCTTTCTCTGAGGAGCATGGAAAATAATTTCTAACGTTTTACTGCAGTAGATTTTGTCATCCAGGTAGAGACAACTGCTGGCACAGTCAGCCTCTCTCTATGCCAGAAATTTGGGGGGGTGGGGGGCGGGATTTACTATTCAGAATCTAAAATATTTCTGTTGATATAATAAAAAAGTATACCCTTTTAGATCCACAGCCCATGATCTGCTCAGTCAGGAAAGTAATTCACATAAAGTTGCTTAAAAGGCAGAGACTCTTTCCCTGCACAAAGATTTGACAGCACTCACATCTTCAGACTTTCACTGACATTCCACAACCCTGTGGATTTTCATTTCATTTCAGCCTTGATTTTTAGTTTATATTGGTTGTTCTCCTCTCAGCATCTCTAGATCAGCTGCAGAGGACTTGTGAACTTGGAATAATCCACCCATACTCCAAGCCATTCAGAGAACTGAAAATTTTACTCAAGTACCCCCTAATTAAGTTCAAAGAGTTCACAATGCCTATATCTATAAGTAAATCTGTACTATCAGCGCTAGCTATTGGAATGTATGTGCAACTAGAACCATGGATAATTCAAAAAATATTGTATTGCACGTTCACAGGATGAAAGCACGAACTGCAAATCATCCTGACCTGCTGTTCTTGATGTATGTCATGGTGGTGGTGGTGGTCTCTGCTAAGAACTTGTCCCAGGCTCCATCACTTACCCTGTCAATCAGCATCTTAATGACCATTCCAAGTGGCTTTTGAGCAGAAGACTGAGCACCCACTGTCTAAGCACCCTTCCATTTTCTGGAGAAGCTGTCTCCTCCTTAAAATGGCTTTGCGTCATGCTCTGCCTTTCTACTTCGCCCTGCTCACCCCTGCAATGACCTGGCAGTGAGCTGAAGGTACAAGAGTCTCCTTAGCTTTCATTCCTTGGAGCTGGCTTGCTAGGGTACCTCCACAGAGCACTGCATGCCTGCAGTGGTTTCACCTCAATCTGCACTGAACTCAAAATTTCAGCAGAGTTTTAAAACCCCATAAGCCTGTACCTCTCCTCTGACATACTAGCAGATATGTTTCTCTGAGTTTTTCTGTTAGAAAATAGCATGATGCACCTCCTTGCAAGAACATGGAGTAACTGTATAACCACTGGAGCTTTTTAAAATTTATAATATAAGCTTCATTACAGGAAAAAAAAATGTATGCATAAAACGTGGCTTTTTAAATAGCTGAAATGCTTGTAATGTAACCACAGGGACAAACTAGAAACCCAGAGGGGAAAGACCATGGAAGAGTTAATAGAACTGCTCCTTAAAAAGGTAACTCTTTTATCTACACACCACCATTTTCACAGGTAGGTTTAACAAATTGCAAGCCAGCAGGTTCCAAGAACAACTATATAGGGAATTTCCAAGGCAAAAGTTTAAGTCACAGTTACACAGGTCTTGTCTTTCCTTGTGCTTGGGCAAAATTGCCATTAATATTAATGGCAGACAGGCATGCATGTAAAGGAGAGAAACCCCTAATTAGTGTCGTAGTACATGCAACATTCCTAACAGGGAAACCATTTTGTATGCCCTAATTGCACAAAATTGGCAACAAGTTACCGTATGCATCTGTATCAAAGGCTGCAGAAGCTCATGAATTCTCCAGTGGTAGGAAAACGTGCCCATACTGCAGAGTTTGGGTGACAAAAGCAGTCTGTGTGTTATTCTTACAACCTCTGCTACCTAGCAAAGGTATCCCTCCAGGGGCTCCTCGCTCACCAGGGTTCCTGCTGCAGGTCTCACAGGGTAAGCACAAGTACCTGTGCTTTCCATCAAGGCAGAGATATTTTTCAGCTTTTTTTACTTAAAGAGCTCTGACTGATCAGTCTGTGCTGATAGGCAGATATTACACAACTGCACTAAGAACACTGTAGCATTACAAAAATATCAGAATTACACTGATCATATCAGAGAGTAGGGCCTTCTCCCTCCAATTTACAGGAAATTTCTTCATATAACACACTGCTACAAATCACAAGAAAGTCCATTTGGCTGCAGAAAGGTGTTCAAGGTTCCAGTCCTGCACACTGTGATTTCCACTAAATACAAAGCATTACTAATTTTGCAAAAAATATTTCAGAATTCTTCTTATTTTTAAGAAGAATTCTGAAATGTTTTTTTCTAAGTAAAACAATGAGCCAGTTTCATCTGGAAGCAAAGGTAAGTGATTAAGTAGAATTCTGAGTATCAATTGTGACAATGTTTTTACAGAGAAACCCCTTACATTCTTACAATATCTACCTTTTTAGATTTTTAAATCTTTAAATATACATTTCTTAAGCATCTGTGTTCTCCCTTCCTAAAAACATCAGCACAAACAATTCCTCAAGTAACTCAGTTGACTTCTCACTGATGCAACAGACCACATTTCTGCTCCAGAGATTCAGAGACAGAAAAATATCTTATTCAACATTTTTTAATTTTTAAACTGGAGAAAGGAAATACTGTGCAAAACATTTTCACCTAAATACTTAATTGGGAGTCAACATAAATAGAAGACTGGCATCAACCTACTTAACGAGAAACATGAGAAACATGACTGACTCACTTGATATTTTATTCACTTAATATACAAGATTCGTTCAAAAAACAATTTTTTG
>VYXD01006830.1:4449208-4514084 GCA_013397195.1 Hylia prasina
TTTTTTTTTTTTTTTTTTTTTTCATTTTAAGCAGTAATCTTCATTCTTCTAAAACCAAAATCTGGAAGTGACCAAAGCAAAGTCTAAGAATGCAAACATTTAACCATCTAGGAGCTCAGGTAGCAACAGCATATCCACTTCACCAAATACAGTAACACAAATCTGCCCATGTTGTATTTCTGGATAGATTATTTGGCTCTTAATACTCAGCTTGGATGAGTTTAATGTTTCCCTGGCTGGTCTACTGTCATGCCCATCTGTCAGAGTGGCATATAGCCCATTCACAAGGTAGAATGCCAGTTTCAACCAGAGTATGGATACTAACCAAAGACCAGTTTAGGAGGAAAGCCTATTGAATGCAGCTAATGACACCTTATTTACAGAGATCCTCCTGGTGTCAAGCCGTGCCAAATTAAGAACACATGCTACATTACAAGGATCACATCTGTTAACAAATATTGGCACTTTGTCACTGGCATCTGCCTCTTTTGTTAATCCTCTTCAGTAGTAAAAAGGCCGCCTCAGAAGAAGAGGTGTTCAGGCCTCATCATACCAGTATAATCACAGATTTTACTCATCAAGCATTACCCATTAACGGGCCAAAGTTTTTCAGCATTACCTCTGCATGCATCTCCTCCCAGCAGTCAGCGATGCCCTGTAAAAAGCTGTGAAATTATAGAATTATAGTACTGATTCAAATGAGCTTTTTTCCATATCTTTGAGGGTTTACTAAACCTATTGTCATCTTGTCAGCAACAAGAACATCATGATTGCAGAAAAAAGAGTGACGAGTAATTAAAAAGTAGAGAAATGACTGTTGTATATTCTTGGTATAGCTAAGTTTGCAATCTAAAATATTGAATTAAATACCTCAGCCCAAATAAAAAACCAAAAGCAGTGAGTACCAAACATGATGTTCAACTTGATGGTTTTGGGGACTCCTTTGCACTCAATTTTAGGGCTTTGGGGGTCTTTTCAGTTTGGTTTGTTTTTTCAAACTGAACAGTATGGATGTGTTAAGGCACGGCCAGTACAGAAGAGACCTCTGTGCTGAAGGCATGGAACCATGTGATTTCCACTTTAAGATTATTTCCAGTTTCCACCATAAAAACAGTGAGCAGTTTGCCATGAGTCACACCACAGATACTAACTCCAGAAGCTGCTGGTCCTTGCCAGCAGTCTCAGCAGTGCACTGTGTGGGAGGGGAGGTAGGCTGGCTCTCCATCCAAGCAAGTGGGAATATCAGCAGTAGGGACTCCTCCCTTTTGAGAGCTGTTGCAAACATCCAATTTTGCTGCATGGAACTCAAAGAGATCTGCACTCCTAGCAAGCCTCTCCCTTCCCCATAGTCCAGGAGAGAGAAAGAAAGGCATAATTGATGACACATGGGGTTGAGACCGAGGGAAGAAACTATATTTAGACCCATGTCAAAATGTCCCGTCTAAGACACAAAGCCCTGGGAACNCCACATGGGGTTGAGACTGAGGGAACAAACTGGTTCCTGCCTTCTGGGGTTACAGGGATCACCACTGTTCAAGACTGGTGTAAAGGCAACATATCGAGCAGAACCAGGACACTGGTACTAAACTGCTTTCAGGTACCTCACTTGGTGAAGAGACCAGGATTTTATTCTCTTTGCTTTGCTGAGATAGAATTGCCTGGCTGACCACACTGCATCGACTATGGGTAATTTACAATAGGATGGGAAGCTCTTGGACTGAACTTATTGATAAAACGCTATTTTCACTAAAGGTACATTAAAGGACCAGCCAAATTTTCTTGAACAGACAAGAGGAATATCAGCCTTGAACAACCTCTTTGCATTGCCTCTGGGAAGAAGAAACTACATTTAGACCCATGTCTAAATGTCCCATCTAAGACACAAAGCCCTGGGAACAGGATGATGTTATTTGGAACAAAGTGGAGTGTTTTCACTCCTTCATTAGATGCAGTTATTGTTCAATAAATCTCTGTCCAAGAAAGACCATTAAGTACTACTACATAGTTCACATGATCCTTGGTACCATGAGATCTGGCTCTAGCTCTTTTCTCTGTGAAGAGTTTCCTCTGGCCACTCTGTTCTTTCAGTTACACCAACCAGCCATAGCAGGTGGGATCACTGCTGTGAGCTGCCTGGATTATAGCACAGTTCACAGAGTAAGCACAGTATTCCTCAGCAAGCATTGATAACGTAAAACTTCAGCCTTCCTGTACTATTAGAACAGCTCTGCCCCATATCTCATCAGCAAGTGATGGCCTTTGTGGAGGCTCAGCTGCAGGCTTCAGACTGAACTGGCATGATGAACCATTTAAAATGAAATGAAGACACAGGGCTGTGGGCCTGTGCCTTTGGTGTATGTAGGGAACTGCTCTCTCCTAACACCACGAGACAGTCATTTCTTGTTCACTCTTACCATGATTAAAACGTAAAGCAAATTGTTTGTTTCTTTTCCGCTGTGTGATGAAGACCAGACCAGCACTGAGCTGACTGTGTCTTTAGTGGCACCACAGGGGTTCACTCACCAGGCAGCAACAGTTTAACCAGTCAGGATATACAAAAATAGACTGAAGACTATCTTGAATGGTCACAGGAAGCTAGAGTTACCAGGTTCTTTCCTCTTCCTTTATTGTGGGAGGTCTTGAGCAGAGACATCCCATAACCAGATAGAAACATGCAACTGGGACAGAGGAAGAAACTATCTTACAATGTGCATAAATAAGGTAAGTTCTCCAAACATCACTAAGCCATTTGTCAGCCCACACACCTGCAGAAGACAAACAGGCACACACTGAGAGATATTTAAAAAGTAAAAAAAAATTAAATAAAAATTAAACAAAACTTGTCTTAAAGACCTGAATGAAGTCTATCTTGTGACAATCTATTCCAGCAAAAAATAACACACATACGACGATACAAACATCACTTGGCCAGCAAATTTTTTTTGCTCAAATAGTCTTGAAGCACCAAATGACATTTTTGATAATGTCATAGAGGGAAAATGTTTAGCTGCCTCCTGGATTTACCTGTCATGTGAAAGATGTAATTCTAAAGATAACAACAATGATCTTCCATTTATACATCTCATGCTATCCAAATTAATTCTTCTGGTTTTCTAAGTACACAGGAATATCTGTAACCATAAAGTACAGTCAGTACTGGGGGCCAACAGCTTAAAATAGGAAATCAGAATTTCACCCACTCGGCATCCAGCATCTGAACCACAGGTGGTGCAAGGTGATTAACCACAGCTCAGCTTCTGAGCTGAGAGAGCCCTTGGTGTGTTTGCTGCAGGCTCCATGAAAACCCTCAGGATCAGGCTTACACCCTGCCCGTGCAGGCAGCAAGCCCAGCAAAGATGGCATTTACAAAGAGTTCACGAAGCCAATGCCACTTAACCTGGTAAGAAAGAGAAGCCTGTTAAACCACCAGAGCTCTTCCCAGCACTTATAATGGTTCCAGTACAAACCCTGGACATATCTGCTTCTTCTTCACTAGGGAAAAGCATTGGCATCACTGTTAAAAGCAACACATGTGGCAGTGGAGCCCAGGTCACACCACTTCATTTTAGACACATACAAATTAGATATCTTATCACTCAAATGCTTTCTCTACAGGATGGATATCTCCAGAAGGCATTTCAAATCTTAGGTCAGTTAAACTGCCCTTTTTAACAATCTCTCCCTCCCCCACAACTAGAAAGCCAAGGGTGATGTAGTCTCCTCAAATAGATCCCTAATGCTTGGTGGCAGAAGTCACTTTTCATTTGATGCCCCTAGTTCAGAGAAGCAAAATGGCATTTCTTGGCTAGTGATGAATCAGAAAATACCTGTTTATCTAACCTTAAATGCCAAATCACACCTCTTCAAGGGTTCCTGTCTGATCAGCCAGCCCAGGTAGGCTGCCCCCTGGCCATCTGCATCCCTGTGCCTGTGGAGGCTGCAGGAGATGCTGCCCTGTTCAAGATGGCTGGAAGCCCTGGCAGAGCCCTGAAAACTACAATTGAGAACCAACACCAGCACAAGAGAAGGTTTTGCCTCTAGTAGCATGGCAGGACTCCACAGGTGCCCAACCATACAGGTCTAATGACACTCCACAGCAACAAGATATTTTTTGCCGAATAAAATATTAATGCTGAGAGAACTGCTTGAAAATCTGTAGTAATCAAACAAACAAACAAAAAAAATGCTAATAGACAAGTGTACTTTGCATGTTTTATTCTTTTGCAATAATATAAAATTTAAAATATTAATTTATGTACATTTAAATGGCTAAGGACAGGAGACAGGGCTGCAAGGTGTAGTTTCTGCAAACCTGAAATAATATATCCATCTCAAATCAATTCATATTTATTAGTGGAATAAATCCTTAAATTTCTTTCAAAAATTCTCATCCACCCAAGCATTGTTCCAGGCTCCAGACCAACAAACAGATCTGAAAACTTATGTTAGAGAACGCTGTTAAAATGCTATTAAAGTGATCTGCATGTATTTTCCTCACGTCTGTGGCGCCTACGTTTAAACACTTTATCAAATGCTGCCCTCTAGCGAACATCTGCCTTCCAGATGAACACACAGACTGAAACAGTTGTATGGTCTGGATGAGAAACTTGATTAAAATAACCAAAGTGCACACCAGTCGAGACAAAGGAGTCAAAAGAGATGTCTGATTCATCAGTACAAATTCTTACATTGTTCTATCATTGCTGGTGACTTTTTTACATTGTTATTTTATAGGCATATGAATTTAGTGCATTTAGCCATTACAATGTATTCTGTACCCTCCAGATCTCCAGCACCTTGCTGTTAGACATTTGGATTTCATATGCTCAGTTTTAAAGATGTTTCACCATTCTTGAGACTCTCTAACATCATAGAGGTAGCCTGTTCAGAGTGAAATTCTGAACCTTAAATTAGCCTGCAAGACAGCAGAGTTCAATGTCATTGTATAGAAACAAGCATGTAAGGGAACAAAAGTAACAGTGAAAAATGTCTACCACCATCTCTGATGCACATTATTCTTTCTCCTTTTCTCTTGAAAGGGATATCTCCCATGCTTCACTTGTGTCACCCTGGTTTGAGGATTTTTGTAGGCCTTCTGAATTGTGTTTCATACTGGAGTCAGAATTTCTACTTTCCCACACTTGTACTATAAACAACAGCTTTGTTTGTGTCCTTCATTGTTTACATACTTTTAGGTAGGAGGAGAAAGTTGATTGACAGTTGTCTTGACAAATGTGGTTTGGTAGGTGGGATTTCATCCTCCAATCCACAGGCACCTTTGGAAATGTATAAAATTGAGTTTTGTAAATAAATGAGCCCCTTTTTTCCTGCTTGCTCACCACTGTGCCTCATGAGGTTCTTTCATGTCGTGTTGTGGCACACTGGCTTACTCAAAATTTAAGCTTCTGCTTTACCCATTGATGAAAAGAACTGCACTCACAGACTCAGAAAAAGAGAATGGAATTCTCAGAAATCATAGTTATAATTTTAAAAACACCAAAACAACACAAACTACACTTCTCCAGCTCCCACAATAACAGGTATTTAATAGATTCCAACCTATCAACACTTATACTAGCTCAATATTTTAATAGCATTGGTTTTATTTCTCCATCAAGTAGTAATATCACCCATTACAGTAGAATTAGTTGCCTTATAGTTTATGAGTAGCATTTAAGTTGAGGGGTTTGTTTTTCATGGGATAATTTTCTTTTAAGTGCACGCTGGTAATATTCTCCAACACTCAGCTTTCCTCCTTTTGCATATTGCATATGCTAAGTAAGTTCTTCCAGCAATAAAATAACCACCCACCACTTATCACTGCAGTCCAAAACTCCATGTGTAACAGGGTCATAAGGAAGCATTTCTTTAAGGTTGTGCCTCCCAGTATTTTCTTGGAAAATAGAACACTTGTTTTTTATTAGAAGCACATGAAATAAAACATGAAACATTAAAAATTGCCTTGCCAGTCACTGTAACCAAACAGATATTCTGCCCACTACAGTGGTAGGCAGTCACATGAATTAGTCTGAAGCCTCATCTTCCAATTCAACTTAGAGACATATTGATTCATAAGGTGGGAGGTATCAGCATTCTGTGCATGGGAAATAGCCAAATCTTGGCAGCTGCTTAGTTCTTTTTCTTCCACAGTACCAACACGCTGAAGATTTTCACTGCAAAGGAAAAACAATGACAAAGAATGGCAGGTCTTCAGAAGAACTGGCAAATCTAAGGGTGTCCAGTTCCAGGTGGTTACCCCCATACAGCTTTGGGAGATCTGCCTTTTAGAAGATGCTTAGCACTGACCTCTTTAAAAATAGGCTCTTTTCAAGCTTCTCAGATGAAATACTACCCAACAGAAATGCATGGTGGCACAGCACATTTTTAAAATTGCTGGTGTGGCAGCTTTGGTTTTAGCTTTATATCTACATCTGAAAAATCTAAGAATGATGAAAAAAACCCAACAACAAAAACAACAAACTGGGAGAAATAGGAGGAAAATTATATTTAATAAAACAGAAAATTCAGGGGTTTGTTCCAATTGTTTCATGCAAAATATACATCACTATCATGTAAAATGATCTGCTATGTGTGTCAAAATCCAGGCCTTATATAATGCAAGTATCTGTTGAAGGTGATGCACAAAAATGCAGCACTGACAGTGGCTGTTCATTCATAACATCATGGGCCACTCAGTCCTTAGACCTCTGATGTGACTCTGTTGAAGGGATTTTTCATGAGGGTATGCAGGAACACAGCTGCATGACTGGAATAAAAGCAGGAAACAAAAGCCAAAAGATAGACCAAAATACTATCCAAACACATAAAGTTTCAATAATGTGTTTTATGTTTCTGTAAGAGTGCAGAGCAAGTGTAGGAATCATTTTCAGTTTTGACAGAAGACTGCCTTTTCCTTTCTTTCATCCTGCCTTCTAGGCAACAAGAGAGTCCTCAGTAACACTCCTGCCTCAAAATGACAGTTTGCTCACTCTCCAGTGAGTGTGTGTCTGACCAGGATCCAGGGACAAAGATGCCTGCATGGATCATTAGCTTTGCTTGGTAAAGGCCTAGCACTGGCAGGGAGAGAAAAGAAAAAACTGATCCATTGCTCCCCAAACACCCACTAAAAGGAACCCATAGACTACACTGTAGGCTTAAACAGACTTAATTATGGCATATGGAGATTAATGAACTCCATAATTTGTGCAATGTGGAAAGTACTGGCATCCCACACAATGAAGAAATTCTGAGTAAACAGGATTTTGCTTTTGCAGAAAGACTCCCAGTGCTGCGAGTGAGATGGAATGCAACAAGTCTTGGCTGCACCTTACCCACCTGAGTGGCTGGGTACAACCTGAGCAACACAATATGCAAGGCAACTAATCCCTAGTGCCAGTTCTTGTGATTTTATTCCAAATTACATTAGTTTTAGGTAATTTATTGCCTGTGGTTCTCTGTCAGCACAGAGGGGTCTTATGGAGACTGAATCAGTGCTGAAATGAGGGCTTTGCTGGAAATGATTCTGCCCACTTGGTGCAGCAGCTCATTAAAATCTGCCTCCAGCGAGCCACAGCCCCCTACCACTGCTCCTTCTGATACCCAAGCTGTGTCACTTACACAACTTCTGCTACTCCCCCCTGCCCAGCCAGGCAGGGATCTGTCACTGCCCAGGAAACTTCGTGTCATTGGTTTGACAGGGGGCCCTGGGCAGAACCATGTACCCAACTCCAATGCTCACCCTCCTCCCAGAGCATGGGGAGCTGCAAAAAAGCTGGACAGCTCTGCTCTTTTTACACACTCTTCCTTATCTGTCCAGCACAAAAATTACCAATCCAGTTTGTGCTGGGCTTATGTGCTAGCTAGACACTACCCCATAACCTCCCTGTCCACCAAAACTTCACTGCAATGAGATGTTTCCTTCCTGAATGTCACCAGTTACAAGTTACGTCACTATTCACAAAACACAGTTCTTATCCCACAGCCAAGCATTGAAATGCTTTGCATGTTTCAAAGCAGCACAGGACAACAAGCACTGGATGCAGTTAAACCAACCTTAATAAACTCACACCAGCAGCCACAAAGTAGATTGATTTTTCTAAATATTTCCATGAGAAGAGTGCCAAAAGGAGCATTTCTCCACCTGCACAAAGACAGCTTCCATCCTGA
Organism: Hylia prasina; assembly: GCA_013397195.1. NCBI lineage: Eukaryota > Metazoa > Chordata > Aves > Passeriformes > Sylviidae > Hylia > Hylia prasina. The sequence continues at coordinate 4,457,375 of VYXD01006830.1, forward strand.
CAGCTCTGCAGCATGACCCAAATGAGGCTGAGAGAACTGTCTTCCTCCAAGGTCTACTGGGCACCAAAGTCACACACCCCAGGCCTTTTAAGTTTCATATTTACTCAAGACTCCTTAACTAATCTGTATTCCTGTAAACAATGGAGATAGAGTTTCCTATTCCACATAAATATGAGAAGAGATAAAGTCAAACCAGGGTTAAATTTTATCTCCCAATTATATGGGACAGAAATTCAAAGTAAATCAATAATTATTTTGCATATATCATTTCCAAAGTTTGTCTGTAAAATCACCCAATATAGCTAATTATTCCATTAGCTAGTAACTCCATCATCCCTCATTGTTTAAGGTGGATTTTCAGGAATGGCACATGTAGCCAAGCACCTTATACAATTCATTGCTGATCCTATGCTTCCACATTGGCTCAGCTGCTGTCTGTTGTCCGCTGTTCACAGTGAAAATCCATGATCCACCTTACAACTGGCAGCATTCTGGCAGGCATCAGACACACTTGGCAGGGTTAGGAGCAGCATCCCTTCCATGAGACAGGGTCATATGCTTTTCTTCCCCTTAATTTACTCAGGTAGATGGTTTAACTCTATTTGGACTTGGCTTTAGGTAGCAAAGATGAAATGTATTTGTATGTATGGATGCACATGCATGTTTATAAAACACAGCTATTGAAGTCATGTAAAAACTCTGCATAAAGTCTTTTTCTTCTGCAAAATTATATTTAGGTAATATTCATGCAAATATCTATTTTGGTAGATACTAAGATAGCAAAATCATCACTATAAAACAGCTATCAAATGGAGTACTGTACCATACTTCCCCTTCAAAGAATGACAAAAATCCCTTGATTGCAGTGGAAGAAACTCTGACAGCTAAATAGCCACTACGTACATTGGTAGGTAGTAAATCCTGTTAGCATTTTGCAATTAAAAACAATTAAAATAATACAAAAAGAAAAATTAAATCTTATTATGGAATCTTTTTGGCTTTGCTTATTAGTATCCATTGTTTTCTGAGGCCTGTTATGAAAATTACATATATGTTGACTGTTGTCCCACTTTTACCAAAAAAACCACTGATTTGTTTGAAAATTTACTTAAGAAAATGCTCCCAGGTTAAGACCTTGTATGCCAAGTTTCAGCCCGGAGTGAATTTTTATGACCGAGTTATAAACCTTTGAAAATAAGAAACTAATACTGCAAGGATTTAAAATAATAGAAAATGTTTCACATAATATAAATCTATAAGCAGAGCATTATATTTAAGTCTTAATATCTACATAGTTGGATTATCTTATATCTTGACAATCATACTAAGTAATCTTGCCTCCTTTCCCCTTCTTCTGATTCAGTGTTTCATTCTTATGCATTAACAATGCTCTGGGCCATAAAATACTGTATTAATATTAGTTTGTCACAGTAGACTAAATTTAGAACAACTCATTAATATGGGAGAGTAAAAGGCATTCTGCCAGGAGTGTGAGTGACTCTACAAGCTCTTAAGGCTATAAGTTATGCAGATATGCCACTTGAACCAGAGAGCTAGCAATTCCTTTTGTTATTAATAAGAGATTCTATTAGTTGAAGCCATTTCTATTTCTAATTAAGAAATGTGGAAGAAGGCAATTTTACCATTGGAGGTATCTCTGATGTGTAGCCAGAATAAGCCACACGCCATCTTTCTCTGCTTTCTGGTCAGATAGGATTAGTGGCACATGCACAGAATGAATTTTCCCCTGCAGTACACAGGAAAAAACAAATGTACTATAGTATTTTCTTTGGTACAATCATAGTATGTGCATCAGGAAAAAAGTCCATCAACCAGAGCTGTTTCAAAACAGATCTGATAATGTTTAGAACTGCCCCAGTGAAGAAAGTTTTCATTTTTCACAAATAGTCTTTCATTCGTATAGTTTCATGCCAGTAATGCCTTCTCAAAGGTTGTCAAATATTAATTTTTTTAAATTTAGTCCCTTGCTAAGCTACAAATATTCATGTTTAACACCAAGTAGCAGTTCAGGGGCTGACAACAGTATGTACCTTTTGAATGATGCATAGAAAGCAGCAGTTAGCACAAAGACAAAGCCACCAGATTGGTCTCAGGGAAACCCAGTGTCTGAATTTTTCATGATTCCTCCAGCACTTAAAGAATAAGAAACTGGCTACTACTGTTGGGAGATCAGCATTGTGAAGGTCAGAGCCCAGAAACATGCAAGTGAATCAGGTTTTGCCTGGGGAAAGTGAAAAGGGATTTAAGCTGCTTAAGAGAATTATAAAGGTTTTTTAATGCATTTTACAAACACTGCGATAGCAAAACAATAGCTATAAAAATGAGGAGAATCATATCCACCATTCATTGCTTATAAGTCACAAAAGACAGAGCAAAGACCTTTTCTTTATGTCTGAAGGCTTAAAACTTCCAGAGATTATTCTTTTACTTATACACTTCCTGTTACCTTCCTTTTGCCTTTTAAGAACAGCAGCTACTTCAGATGAAAACTGATAAACAGGAATTGTAAAATAAATTCAGTAATTTCTCTATGCTTAAAAATGCAGTAAAGTGATGTCTTCATTACACTACAGCCCACTGTCTTGTGTATCTGTTTATTTTCCATAGCAGACAAACTTTACTTGATCTCATAATTATTTCTAGAAAGTATAAATTGATTCCAAGGGGAAGAAAAAAAAAAGAAGAAAAATAACAGAAACTGCTTAGAAAAACATTACAGTGTTTAAGCAACTGATGGCTTCACCTGTCATCATCTAGTTAAGCTCTTAATGAGTTATTTTCTATTCTTGGTCACATCTGATTTTTTTTTTCATACAAGTCCCTTTGAACAGCTGGGAGTTACAGCATCCTTTGATCACAGTATTCTGAATTTTCAGTCAAAATGAGGACATTTTTGTCCTTACTTGGGCTATTTTTACAAGTCTATTTCCTCAAGTATGTTTTTGGACTTTCCTTTGCAGGCATACAAGGAAGCAGAACAATTAATGTATACATTTTTACATAAATGTTTATAAATTTAGTAAAGGGAAAGAGCTTTGCCACAAGAAACCTCAGCTCTTTTGAAGGCAGTTTTCTAATGATGACCCTTGGCATGCTAGCCCACATGGGATTCCTCTGAGAAGAGTCTGATGAAAATTAGTCTATTCTCATTTCAAACAGAATTTTGCTGAAGTCCTGATCAGAGCATCAGCATGAAGTCCAGGGAGACAACACACGCTACTTGATTCACTCCACAGCCTCCCTCTCCTGGTAATTGTTGCAGGAACACATAGTGACAAGACTATAGGATGTGAGGGGTCTGGATGTACTCAGGCTGTTACTCTCTGTTTAAAGATTTAAACCATCAGGGTATGATAAGGCTTTTTGATGTTCATTGAACATGGAGCTTGGGTACAGAAGAAGGGGAAAGGGCTTCACCGGAAGGCAATCATCTTTCAGAGCCACAGTAAGACTGAGAGAGGTGGGAAAATCTCAGTCTCAGCATAGACATGGAACAAAGGGAGATGAAAGGGCTAGGGTGAAGAAGGGGCCAGATCTGGCTGTGAGGCAGAACTTGCACTAAAAGATAGTTCGATGCCTTAAAAAGCAGAAAAAACATTTAGTGTTCTTGCTCCATTAACATACACTTTTGGCTAAAATTTAACTATTCGGCAATTTTTTTACAGTTTATGTTGACACTACGTTTAAACAATGCCTCTGGCTTATTTTGAAATTATTTAATGAATGTATTTTGTCAGATGAACATCATTTCCTAATTATACAGGAAAGTATTAAATGATGAGCTATTTTAAAACGTGGATACAATCTCTTCTTTCCTAAGGGACAAACAGAAAACAGGCTGGTGCCATACATTGCTGTATAATGTGTATGACTGAGGAGGGGAGTGCAGACACAGAATTTTTCCTTGTATTGACAAAGCAAGGCATCTTAAGACAAACATGAAGAGGCATTACCATCACCAGGTAAGGCTGATACAACACCCTTTCATCATCCAGAAGAGAATGACTATTTCTGAGGATAATTAAGGGCCTAATCCTGCACCATGAATGGTGATCAGCACTTCGGATTCTCATTCTCTTTAAAGGGAGATGAGAGGAATCAGTGGGTCACAGGATCAGGCTCTAAAATGAAAGAGAGATTTGAAGAAGTCATCTACACAATTTCATTGACTAGGAGGAAGAGAAAGACAGTTTGATCTGAGCATCACTTGTATGCTCTGGGAGTTTCACAGCACCTCTGCTGTACAGCACTGTAATTTTGTAGGTCCAACAGGCATTTGCCAGCATTAGCTGCTCTGAAATAAGGGAGAAGGTAAAGGATTCACATAGAAAGCTGAGTGTTAAGCTGATCAAAGTTAGAGATACAGGGATTTATATGCACCTTTCTAGCTAAGAAACACTACCTGCTTTTTTATACTAATCTCAGTGGGCCAAATTTATCCTGATGTAACTCAAAGCATATCACAAGAATTACTGCAGAGATAAAGCAGACCCAGTCTCCCTGTGATGTTATTTATAATCTGTATGTTTTGCTCTAAAGAGCACACATACTTGGAGGGTTGCCTAACTGCAGTCACTTACAAGGGTGCAAGAGTCTATTGACTTCAGCAAAGCTAATTCTGAGTTTGATGAAGGAGATTCACATCAAAGTAGTAGCATGGACTATTCCTAAAAATCATTCCTATGTATTCACTGGTGTTCTTAACTTTGCATTAAGAGCTACATTAATGCTTACATTAGGCTGTGAATTCCCCTTCAAATCTGAAGTCTGACATCCTTTCTCTGGCAGCTAAATGCCTTATATGCACCTGTTGTGAAACTTGGTCCTGCAGAGTGTACGTACTGTGACTAGTCTGCTTCTGTGAAAATGCTTAGCACACGTTTGGTTGGCTTTCAAATCCAAGGCTGGCATTTTCAGAAGCATTTAAGAGACTCAGGCATGTAAATCCTACTGAAAGTCAATGAGATGTCTTCCTAAATCAGTTAGGTTTTCTGAACATTAGATCCTATTGTGCTTCAGTGAGAGCTGGCTGCCTCCCAGCTAAGGCTTTGAAAAATCTAGCCAACAAAAAAACACTGACGCAAAACCAACACAAACAATAGATGAGAGTTGTGTAAACTGAGTCTTTCCATGATCAGTCTACTTAGAAAATGGTTCAATATCTCAAAAACAATTACCCTCTATCCAGGACCCTCTCTAGGTTTCATGAGGAAAGGGATGCTCTAGTTAATTCACAGATGTTCCATGTGACTGTCTAGACAAGGCCCACTGTATTGGCCTCCAATACTAGCCAACTTGCACCTCAAAGAAATGAAACATTCTCTGTTGCCATTAACCAAAAGGGAATATGTCCAAACTTGTCCATCCTCTCCTATGAGGACTTGGTAGGAAAATTTGGTTCATTCTGAAAAAGAAAGGATATATGTTCACCTTCTGTCATTATTTTGAACAGTGTTATATGAACAGTGAACCTGAAAACCTTGCAGGAGGCTACACATAAAACCAGAAGGTGCTGCTGAGCCATTCAAGTCTCTATAGGCATATTTGATGTGGTGTTTGCATAATAGCAGTTGCAGGAAACAGAAGCTGAAGAACAGTTTTTTGGTATTTTTTTTAAAGGCAAATGTATTCCCTTGCTTTCATTTTCTTTAACTGCTGCCACAGAACATATTCATCTGCAGCCATCAAAGAAAGGATGCACAGAGCAGTAACTCACCCAACCCCCTGTGGCTTCAGCCAACACTTCAGAAGCTGGGATTCAAAATGCAGTCCTGGACCATGGATATCCTGGTTCTGCCATACAGCACCCCCTCCTCAGACCAGTGAAAAATGCAGCTTTCAATGAACTGACAACCAACAACACTGAAAAGGGCCAAAGTTTGCATGATTCATTGCAGTCATCACAGGTACAAAATTTATAGGAATCAAAAAAAAACCACAGTGATTTTCACAACTTCAGCCCAAGGCTAAAGGAAGACAGTACTAGAAACACAAATTTAACCTGATTTTTTGTGACACAGTCAATTGTTAAATAAATGGTATAATAGACACCTATCACAACAAGAACAAAAATTGCACCAGTTGCTTTTATATAATCATACTTCTGTGTGCTCTCACAAAAACTTTCCCCAGAAAAATCAATAAAGCAGATTGTGCCCAGCAGTCCCCCATTACAGAATTAAATCCATGTGCCAACACAAAACAATGAAGAAAACAAAACTAACAAGGTATCCATTTGGCTTTGTTTGACTTTGCCTGCCAGAGAATAAAATGCAAGGCTGGGTGTAATTCAATGCAAACCTTGGCCTATCCTGGTCATGCATATGACTGACCCTCAGTGCAAGACCATCAATTTTCTATTAAAGATCAGAGAGTTGACATATCAAAGTCAACATCTAGCTGAATAACTGCAGTAACTTGATAATAATTCTTTTGTGGATTTCAGAGTGGCTTTTCGGTAAAGTATCAGAAAGGTAGCAGTTTTCAATCCTGACCCAACAAGATCTGAATATGAAATAAAGGATTTGAGCTTGATCTCCCCATGATGTGAGGATGAATGTTCTGGTAAATGTTAACTTAGTGCTCTGAATAGCTCAGTAATAGATGGGTTTAGGCAGTAATAGGTTTAAAATGTCAACTTATTGAATAATAATTTCATGTTGTACAAATACTACGTGTAAGAAGGGATTTGTTTTGCAAATTTTGAAATAAATGAATGGATTTGTGATGTCCTTCACTGTTCTGTTCAGAATGTTATACAAGAACAAAAATTCATTTTGCTTCAATAATATCCCTCACTGTTTCCCTGCATTATTCTGAGTGTGTCATAACTCACAAGTGTTGTTTACTCCTGTTGTTTACCCTTAAGCTTGATGTGTATTTTGGCCCCCTGACAACAAACAATTATTCATTGTGAAAATAAATAATAAGAAAAAAAACTTTGACAAATTTTCCTTAGAATTCTGTTATTCAAACTAAGGACAGTGTTAAAACATTTTTACATCACTTACATCCAAACAATTCCTACTTACTCTCACTGAAGGAAGTTCTGAAGCGATGAGAATCCAATGCTGTCTGACTGCCAACACAAGGATGAAAACATTCAAGCTGCTCCCTTTTTCATATCATGCTATTTCAGCCATTGCCTCCCATCCAGGCACTGATGTTAAGCAACCTGTAAAGTATTGCTAACATACTTGGGAAGATGATGCCAAGCAATTGACCATATGGCATTTTGGAACAGAATAGCATTCTTGGGGCCTTTTTATTTTTAAAATATTTTTTTTCTTTACTTATTCTCAGCTTGCTTCCACCTATGTACACTTTCACACTTACGTAAGTGATTCTTGTTTAGCTTACGTCAGTTTGAATCCACTGAAATTGATACCAAATTACCAGTGCTTGAGTCCTAGCAGTTGTATTTTTCTGACTGACCCTGAAACCCATTACTTGATGTTTAACTTATTAATCAAGAATCAAAGACACAAACTGTGCCAAAACTGTTCAGAAACTCACTCTTTATGAATCAGGGGGACATGGGATAATGCGGAAGATTAGCTAAGCTTAGTTATTCTTTCTACTTTCTCTTGATAAGTGCCAACAGAAGGAACCCATGCAGATCAAAGCCCAGTCTTCCAGACCTGTTGGAAGACTGGCAGTTGCACCTGCTGTACTCAATTATTCCATGGCCTATTTTGCACAAATAGCTTCATGATTCAAATTTATTTAGATCTCCCAAATAAGCACAGGACTTTACTTCACTGGGCAAATAACCAGTCCCAGTTTCAGAGTGAACAAGACTTCAGACACCCAAGTGACCAGAGCACACCTCAGTTAAGTATGATGCTGTTCTTTGCTTCTTGATCCCAAATTGTTGAGTAGTGTGGCCACAGGGATAAATATGTTTTATGTTTTCGCCCAGAATAAGCTGTAGTTTTGGGCAGCAATTCTATCTAAACTGTCCTAAGCTGAAAGGACCAACAGCACAAATTCCTTAGAAGACATGTCTCAACTACTCATTTGGGAAAGTGGGGGCTTAAAAGGTAGACCCTGCTGGGAGACATTAGACTTGGGAGCGTCCAGCTATTTCTATGGAACTGGCTGTGATACCATAAAACAAAAGGTGACAATTCCTGTTCAAGATCAGACATAAAGAAGAGAGGGGAGGCTAAACGGTGAAAAGCAATTCCTCGCTCTCATACAAATATCTTGAAGAACAATATAGGGATTACAGGAAATCATAAGCCAAGTAAACTGCTTTTTGGATAAGTATTTTCCACTTACAAGGGTGCCCCAAGGCAAAAGTTGCTCTTTAAACAGAATTTGATTTTAAGGGCAAATTTACAATTATAATTAGCTGCAACAAGCAGACAAAGCCAGAGGGAGGGCTGTGTTCAGGTCCTAAGTAGATCCTCATGGTGTGGCAGCGTGATCAAGAGCCCCTGCCTTGTTGCCTGCCCCAAGGAGCGCCCTGCAGACAGCCTGTGGGCTCCTGCCCTCCTGCAAGGGAAAGGGACTGGAGCTGGGATACTGGTTGGAGACAAGCACATAAATAAATTCAGCATCCCAAAGCTGATCACAGAGGGGACACAAGCTCTCGAGGAAACCAGCAGCACAGAGTTACTTGAACAGTTACCAGGCTGAGCCCCCAGTTCATGCCTCAGCTTTGCCTGAAGTCGCTTTGGGTCAATGCATATGTACAGCACTGGGGAAAAGGAGGCAGCAGGCAGCAGAACACAACCAAAAACCCAAACAAAATACAGTAAAACATCCCCGAAAGACTCAAAGAGGGGTCAGTTCTGAGAAGACAACTCAATTTTAGTCCAAGATATGACAAGATATACCTTCAATTATGATCTTGCAAAGAGCACCAAATGGGAAGCACATGGCAAAGTTCCACCCAGACATCACACAGACAACATGTTATGTGTAGGGTAGGAGACATTATACATTAGTCCAGTCATCATAACAGCACAAACCTCTAACAGTGAAGGGCAAACTGGAATACTAGTGGTTCTGAGAACTTTGTTTATCCCCAGCAGCCCACTGACTTTACGAACTGCTGTGAGCACAAATGAGCTTACATTTCATCCAAAATTATTGCATATACACTAAAACTTCAAAAATAGACTGTTAAAAAAAAAAAAAGGAAAATTCAGCTTTATTGACAAATACAAAAGCAAAACAACTTCTCAAAATCTATACCTCTTTAATTTGATACAAAAAACTGTGATGGTTACAACTTTCTTTGTAACTTTCTTTCTTTGGTTTTTCTATGTTTCTTTGGAAATACAGAAAGCATCAGTAAAATCTCCCCTAATAACACCACCCACAAAACCTTCTCTCCTAACTCCCTGCTTGCTGTAACAGAGCAGTTTGGCCAGGGAACAGAAACTGGCTTCCAGAAGCCATCACCATCCTTGATGTATAAAAACATAACTTGTAGGAGCACACAGCTTCCCTCAGGTCACTGCCTTGCAGGTACTGCCATTCCTGCCCACACGTTCAGATGAATGTTTCTTCCCTCACTTCACAAAAAAACCCCAAAGGTTCAGATCTTCCACAGAAAGAAAGCTTAGCTGGTATTACTGGTAAAAATAAAGTAAAAAATTCTCCTTCTTTACTTAAATATATGAAAGTCAAGCTTCTAGACAGATAATATCACTGAATCAGGCTAGTGGAAATACTATGCCACAAGAAGCTAAATAGCTGAACTTGGAGCAGCTGGTGGGTGAACCTTAGGGCAGGAGTGGTAAACAAACACGACTGATACTATCTAGAGTGGTCACATTAACCTCTGAAAAAGCCCTAACAGGCTTTGAATTTGGAGAGAACCCATGCTCTAGCCAGTGCTCTCTGATAGTCCAAGCCAAGGGCTTATAGTTAACTCAAGTACAAAGACTAAATGACCTGAAGCTTTCTCTTCAGGATTAAAGTAGGCATGAAGGAGGTAGCTGGGTGCTAACAGTACCTGAGTCCTTTGCAGGAACATGCTCCCTGAGGTCAAATGCTACTCTTGGAACTAACACTGAAGCTTGCACTATCTACAGAAAAGGTGATCTTAAGGCATGGTGCAATTTCAGTACCCAAAAATCAATACTGCTCAAATAATTTTCAGCCAAACTTAAGAAAATCTATCCCACTCACTGACAAAAACATCTGGATAGAGGGATCTGCATGGAATAGGCTCTTTCATATGGCAGTTCAGCTAGTGTACAAAAAAACAGACCCTAGAAGGAAGGCAATCAAATGCACATCTTTGTGTTAGGTCCTCTATAGTTTTGTGTTTTCCCTAGGGTTTTGACTTTATTTTTTCACGTCAAAATGTGATTTTTTTTCCTGTTAGCAAACACTTAATTTTTCAAAGACTCAAAAGGATACCCATCATGTTAGAAAATATTCAGAACAAAGCCTTTTAAGAAAGCAGAGAAAAAGCTGTGTTGGTAAGAGAGCAGCTCTGTGCGGCAGACAACGTTTTTGGAGAAAGCAGAATTTGGACCATGCAACCTTCCCTGGCCAGGTGCCATGACCTCCACAAACAGGTCTGCTTTGTAACAGAGCAGCCTGCCACTTGAAGGTTAGTTAGTATCCAGAGGCCTCCCTGTATTGTTCATATTACACATGCAAGTCCCATCCTTTGGCAGAACCTGACCTTTATTTTTTTCCACTCTTGAAAATAAAGCTTATGTCAAGGGGTCAAGGCCTGCAGAGCCATCTTCCTCCTCTCTGCCTACCATGTGCAGAGCCTAGGGGAGCACTGGGAAGAACCAAGGATTGCCCTTACAATGAAAAGCACTGTAAGGGCTCAAGGCTTGCCCCAAGGAAGCACATGTGTGAACAAGTGTGAATTTAGGTACATCTGCCTCATCTCCAGCCCAGTGAAACTACAAGGCTGTAGCATTTCTTTAAACAACCCATAGATATTGAACAGCATCCTTGATGGGATATGAAAAGCAGGTACCAAGTAATGCAGAATTTATAGAGGATGCCACACAGCTACCAAAAGAGCATTCAAGATACAGAGGAACATAAATTGCACAGCTGAAATCAAGCCATATTTTTAGCTGCAAACTTGTTAAACCCACATTCATATGCCTCCACCAAAATATTTCATTCTCTTTGATTAACAAATCTTTCTTAAATGAGGTTCAGTCCTACACAAATGTAAAATGGATGTGTGTTTTTTAAAGCACTGAGACTGATTTGCATTTCAGCACATCGATGCATCTATAGAACAACTTTAATAAAAAGGCTCAGTTCTTTCAGATTATTTGGTCTATGTGTTTGTTTTTCTGGTGCATATAAAATTATCTTTAAAAATGTAGGCAAACCAGGGATCCATAGGTAATCTAAGAAGCACAACATTCCCGCTTGTTTATATCTGTATTTTCAGCTAGTACATATCCATGATTCATTTGCAAACAAATTAATTAATGTTTCAGCAGCTGTTTGCAGCCAGTCTGTGATCTAGTTTAAACAGAGATGACACTTTTTTTTATTCCACAGGGGCAATTTCAAGTACTCATAGATTATATTCTTACTATCAGTCCAAATGATAAAAGAGTAGTGAATCCTGAAACAGCATAGCTGACTTTATAAGATCACTGTGCTTCCACATATCCAGTTATTCCCTAATGCCATCTTTCTTGTGTTATCTTTTAATTAAGGCTGCATAATGCCAGTTTATAAACAAATCTCTAAGTATGATCAAAAACTGACATATTTTAAATGTTTTTCATTCTCTAGTTTGTGGTCTCCTGGGGGTGTTATTCTAAAATGTACATCCCTGTATGAAATTACTTTTTTATCACATTGTGTATAATGAAAAGAAATGTTTGAATATTGTTCTGTAACCTGACAACGAACAAACAAATGAAAGAACAAATGCTGGGTAGCGTAAAAGATAAGCACAGTATACAGTAGGTAGATAACTGCAGAAAACATTACTGTACTTTGTGATTTTATTTCTCTTGATTAAAAAAAAAAAGAAAACTACAAGACAAAATCCCCAAAGCCTCGCTAGGCTAAATTTCCTCCTTCTTCTTTGAACAGACTACACAGATTTTGTTGACTAATTGAGATCAATCCCAGTTGTAAATCGCCTTGCTATCCTACAGCTTTAATTAAGCTACCAGAGGGAGTTGTTTATCAATTAACACTTGTTACAAATTATTAGTAATTATATGGACTTTGCGTATATACATCAGCCAGTAAAGACTAAGCCATACTTCCCCATGATATAAATTAAGTCAGATATAATGTATAATTTTTTTTTCTAAAAAAACAATCAGCACAAAAACATATGGAAATTAGACTGGTGTAGGAAGACCTAAAGTAACCCACATATTACTCTTAACTAGATGCAACAAATTCTAACATATCTTGTGCATAAATGTAGGCAATTACACTAAGTAAATTAAGTTAGTCAAACTTTTTTAAAAATGCTAGTGTTCTTTAATGCATTGCATGCGTTCCCATTTTGAGTAACAAACATCTTAAATAAGGAACATTAGGTAAAAGTTGATAATGTATTCAAACATTAAAGCTACCTATTGCTCTGTGCACTACATTCTGTGATAATTTTAATTGGCTTAATTGAGATGCACAAGTCTGATTAATGTTTAATTCCTTTATATTAAAAAAGAGAGAGTCAAGTAGTTAGACATTTCTTCAATTATGTTAGATCTTTCTCGACTTCAAAGGAATGTTACAGTAGACAGCCAGATACTGGATGAACTGATTAAAGAATAAAGACTGCTCATTATAATCTAAGAGTACAAAATTGGTTTGTGTAGCCTTTGAAAGTTGAAATTAAGAGCTCTTGAGTTAAAACTCAAGCTACAGTAATTAACCCAATTTATAGCCATCTTCACTTACCTGGTTGACTAAGATTAATCATTTGAAATGATCCAGTAGATTCACTGGTTCATTTATTATTCATTCCATGACCAATGAGATATAATTTTGCCCTGATGAAACCTTCATTTATGAGACAAAGATTTAGTGCCTCTACTTAATTTGTTTTTAATTACTTAGGATAGAACCTTCCTCATTCACATGACTGACTAACAACCTCTTCAAAACCTGCTGAGGAGGTTTTGGTTGGGGTTTTTGGGGTTTGTTTTTTTTATTTTCTGGCTAGAAAATGTAAGAAATAAAAGATTACCTTTTTTTCTTTTAATAATACAAGTATTGCATTATGAAAGTAAGCACATTGCAGTAAATCTTATATCAGTACCACAGTAGCACTTTGCCAATACAGTCTAGCTGTATTAGCAAGGGATAGTCTGTTCCTGCAGGAGGTGTGTGGATAATACAAAACTACTGGGTCTGAAAGGCATAACTGAGCTTCTACTGTCATATTAGAAAAGGGGCCATTGAAATGTCTTTGAAAGTAGCATATGTTGGCAGGAGTTTTAGAGCTTGTCTCTACTGAATAAACACTGAAATCAACTTATTTCAAAAAATCCTTGTGTTTTGACCAAAATAACAACTTGAAAAGCAACATCACTGCACCTGACTGAATCCAGGTTCACACAGGTCTCTAGTTAGTCACTATCTACCACCCTTCATAAGGAGAAAGAGAAGAAAATAATCAAACAATTTTTATAATAATAAATGGGCTTATAGATAGAATTACACTGCTAAATTATTCACAGAAAGTAGAATATGAGCACAAAAAGAAGTGAATAAAGCAGGTAGGTAGCCTGTTTTGCCAAATGAAATGAGCTGTTTTACAGAGTGTATTTGATTATCATGGTAATGATTTGATCAAGACTGTTCCATGGGAGCCCTACACCCAGCAATGGGCACATGAGCTAGAGGAAAACACCCACCCTAACTAACCAACTCAAAGGTCTGCAAAACCAGAAGTGATGGCAGAGGAAAAGAAGCTTTTCAAATGGAAGCAGTACCGTGGCCAAGGGCATGCCAGAAGGCAATGCTGGAAACCTCTGAATACAGTTTGTTTTGACAATACCTTGTAACTGTAATGAACATGAAAAGACAAACAACATCTGATAATTCCTCATCTGGTGAAAACTCTCAGGAATTCTAGTGACACTAATGGGGCAAAAGTAACTTTTATATTCTTAGCCTAGCAGTTTGTAGTACCTTACTAGTACTTAGTTACATTAGAGTATTACCTATAGAGAAATGTTGCCTTGTAATGTATTCACCACAGGCAGGAGGAGATGTCCTATTCCCCTTTTCCACACAACTGAAGTTACTGCTCAGAGACTGAAGTGGCCTCTTTCTTTAACATGTTACAGTCCTTTCCCTGGACTATCAGATAGATAATTGACTAAGGAAAAATAAACATAAAAAATCACAGCATCAAACCTGTAGCCATCTATCCTGCCATTACAAATATTTAAATAATTTTTTACAGAAATTCAAAAGCCACCTAATCAATCTCTAAAAATGAAGGCTCTCTTTATTTCTGAAGGAAAAGGAACTAGTACTGAGGCAGACTGACAGCCCCAAATCTCAACTATTGCAACAAAAATGCTGCAGGACATGATTACTTAAACAAGATGATTTCTTCAGCAGAGTAAAGGAAATATTTTTGACATATAAATTATTTCAGGTAAGTTTTCTCCAACTTCTGGAAAAAATCAGATGGAAAATTCCTAGAACCTTATCTTGTCTGCATCAATGTGTGGCAGCACAGAACAAGGAAAGCAGCACACTGATGAACTGGCTGTTTGTGCTGGAACAATGCCCACCATGCAACAGCACAATGCTTCAATCTTCACCTGCAAAGTCCCACAGACACCTGTTCAAGTTTCTGCTGCCTCCCACAGCAATAGCAGATAGCACCCAAGATACAATTCCACCGTGCAATGTCACTTTTCCCAATATCAGAGAAAATGTGCTAATTTTCTCCATATTGAGAGGTTATCTCACAAGTTAGGCTAAGATGAGATTTCCTGCTCTCTTCAATAACACTGCTATTTCAGCCCCTCACCAGGGGGGCTGTCCCCAAGCTCCCTGTATTGACTGATACTTTATAGATATAAAAGTAGTGCTCAGGTGGTAACCTGGAACAGACAGACTTCCTTTAGGCAGTCATGTTTTAACCCTGCAGTGTGTAGTTCTCCAAATGGAAGCCAGGAAGGCTCTGAAAACCTTTTTCCATAATGCCCTTCCTATATATGGAATTAAAAGGTTCTTATATACATTTTAATGATATGTTCTTCCTATGGCATTAATAGTATCTTATTAAATTACACAACAATGATGGGGTTTATATTTTTCCATAATGCCCTTCTTTCTTTAGATGAAAGACCATCACACATCCTAGTGGCAGCTACATTTTATTGAGGGGTAGTACCAAATACAGTAATTTTTAAAGCAATGGGTATCCCCTAGAAAGTAAGATAGTATTTGATAATGTTTTGTCACTACCTGATCTGACAAATTACGTGTTGCAAGAACAAAAGGAGCAAACTCATAGCACCTTCCCACCTATCCTGTGTGTTGAGTGGATAATGGGAAGTTCTTATAGCCTCAGGAATGCTCACCTGAATATATGGCAGAGAAAAAGCAGGCTGGGTTGTGAGTTCTGTTCCCCTCCACCTGCAGCAGAGAGCTCTAGCAGATTTCACATCTAATTGTGAAGTTTCTTGATCTGCTCAAAAATGTCCCTAAACTACAGAGTACCTTTGAATTTTCATTGTTGGCTGAATATGACAAAACTCTTGGTATCATATCTTACTCTCACTCATCTTGAGCAGATCTTGTTAGTGCAGATTAGATCTTGTTAAAGATTAATTCTTAAAGCATCCTCAAGCTTTCTTTTCCAACAAAGGAAACATCAATTATAGGCTCACACATAAACTTTGCCCCTATCTTGAATACTTGCTGCCCTTTATAAATCTTAGATTTCTTCCCCTTGTGTGTGTTCAAAGGAGAGATTTTATTGCCTCCAGGGGTTGTTAAACTGATTGCAATACCACGTATTTAGAGCAGTTCAGTGGGAATTAAGCTGGTTCAATGCTGTCAGACCTAGAATATAGCTGTCAAATAGCATTACAAGTAAAACACCCTTGATAAGAAATAATGACCAAATGTCAATCTGTTTTTTACCAGCAGCACTACAGACGTAGCCTTGCCAATGAAAAATGCAATATTTTTCACGTTATAGCAGCTATGCTTTTGTGATGCTACATAGTAAAGGGTGTTTCAGTCTTTTAATATAGCTTATTTTTAGATTATAGGATTTGATCACAAAAATGTGTGTCTTGGACCTACCTTGGATTCTAAGTAGCAATGCCTTAAGTGTAGCTTTACCCTCCTTGCAATTTTCTGCTATAAAAACCCACAAAACAAAACAACAACAAAAAAATTACAAAACCAATACATGCATTAAAAATTCATTACTCATACTTCCTAAACATTAGCCATGCAGAAATTAAAACAGCCAATTTGCTTAGAGCTGCTTTATGCTCTTGCAGCATAAAGGTTCATGTAACTTCACACTACAATGCAACACATTAGCTAACGTTATTTTTCTGATTTATGCATTTTGGTTTTTTAATTACTATTGTGTACAAAATTATTTCTTACAATTTCTTTTGCAGATACAAGTATTTGTCACGTATATGAAGAATTAATATGCCATAAATGCTTTAATACTTCAATACATGCTATTCCTAATCCAATACCTAAACAGTTCTTATTCAGTACAGTGTTTACAAATTTCTGACAATACATTTTTAATGTATATAAAATTGTTACCATAAATAAATAGTAAGACTTTAAAAACTAAAATAAAACCATTGCCAAGATGCAACTTAAGATTCATTTACCCATATGTGATGGGGTTCAAAGCAATATGCCTCAACATTTAGTTTAGATAGAGCAGGAAGTATTTAAAAATATCTGCAATAATTTGGGGTCACAGTTTCAGCCAGAATAAGTACTTCAAGATTTGGTCTATGTGAGAGTGAAGAGGAATTACATACAAAGGAAGGGCAAGGAAAATCTAATATGATGTCCTTCAAAAAGACATTTTAAAGCTAAGTACTAGTTCCCCAGGAACTGATGAATGAACAGAGAGGGAAAACAAAACATGATGCAAACTCTCAAGCACAGTAAGACCAAGAATGTGAATGCTAAATTGTGCTCTTCACAGCATTCAAAGTGGACACCTGTTGACAACAGTGAAAGTCCCAGTACATAAGATAAAATTAATGTAATATGTTTAAAACAATTATACTGCTTTGCTAGAAACCTCTCAGAAATAATAAAAAATATTTGAGGGGCATTCATATTGCCTCACAGTTTAAATCTGCAAAATACTTTCCATCTCTGAAACATGCAATTAAAGTACAAACAGCATCTTTGTCTTTACACCTTTCAAATGCAAACTTCATTTTTCCATTTTGCAAACTTCTTCCCTACATTAATGAATCCACTATGCACAAAGAAGTCACATTAATTGTTAACTTGCACATGGCTGAAGGTATAAGTGTGCACACAGAGAGCAAAGAGGACAAGACTATCCCTAATCTGACAGCTTCAACCATTCTGCACAAAATCTGAACAGTTCGTACCTGGTGAGCCACTCTAAGTCCTTACATAGCTGTGCAACTCCCTGTCTCCAGAGAATCTACATGACATGGAAGTTAACTCTGAAAATAAGCCACGACATTTGAATAGAGGTTTGGGGGTTTGTTTGGGTATTTTTTCACAGGTGTACTTCAGACCAGCAAGTCATAGTAAAGAATGTTGCCAGCTTCTGACCCTGATCTTCCTTATCAGTCCAGGGACTGAGCTCAATCTCAGTGCATACTCATAGCACAGTAACAGGCAGGAACTGGTACCAGTACTAGATAAACAATACAACATCATAATCACTCTAAAATATAATATGCATGTTCCTATGCATTTAACAAGTAAATTCTACTTTCTGCATTAATGATCAGCATTCATTATTAATGGCTGAAGTGATGCATGGGGTAGTCCCTTTTAGGTGAATTCATGAGAATTAACTTCCCCTCATACTTTAATGCTATTTTTGTTCCTCTTGTGAAATGTTTACAGCTCACACACTGATGCTGGAAGAGTAACTGATTTCAAACTCAGTGCCATCGTTTCATAACTACACTTAAGGACTCACAGGGGAATTGAGTGTCACCACTGAGTAATATGAATAATTTCACATTGCGAGATAAATGAGGCAAAGATAGGGCATTTATCCAAAAATCAATTCAGAGCTGCATGCAAGATTCCCTTTCATTTTTTCTTTCTTAATTGAAGTGGGAAATATCTGTGGGTGATGTCATTTTTTTCCTGTTTCCAGTTATAAAATTCAGCATGCAGTCTGTAATTATAGATTTTGGCACAAACCAGCACAAGTGTCTCACTATGATGTCAAAAAGCCAGCCCTTAATTGGTCTTGCAAATTTTTTTTTTCCTTTATTGTAGCTATTTCACAACCAGTTAAGACATACTGCAGCAAGGCCCTTTTACATTTAATTGTATTTTAGTAAATATTTTCAATTGCAATTTTCATACTTTGAATCAGAAGGGTACTAGCCGGTGCAACAAACCGACAATCACCATTTATCTTCTTAAAAAATGGTTTGAACTTTACCTAAAAAAATAGAACTTTGCTGCCCTCTACCTGTCAATTCCCAGATTGTGTGAGAAGACGAAAAACCACAAGTGAGTTCAAAGTCCCAGACTTCACAGGATTCTAAAGGGAGCTCAGAATTCAGTTACATTTACAGAATCTGACTAAACAGAAAATCAAGGTCAAAATTATTGTCCCCATTGACTGAGTTTAAATGAGGAAGTAGAACCACAGCATGTTTTGTGTTGGGAAGGACCTTGAAGGTGACAGAATCACAATCACCAAGTGGGCAAGGTTGGGAAAGAACAAAGGTGTCTTCTGGTCCAACCTCCCTGCTCAAGCAGTCTCTTCCTAAAGCATGCTGCATGGGATTGCATCCAGACAGTTCTTTAGTATCTCCAGTGAGGGAGACTAAGATCATATAGTTCCAACCCCCCTGCCATGGGCAGGGTCACCTTCCAATAGAATAGGTTGCTCAAAGACTTATCCAGACTTCCCTGGACCACTGTTCCAGTGCCTCACCACCCATACAGTAAAGAATTTCTTTCTAATATCCAATCTAAGCCTACCCTTTTTCAGTTTAAAGCCACCTGCCCTTGTTCTATCCCTATTTGTCCTTGTGAAAAGTCCCTCTCCAGCTCTCTTGGAGCCCCTTCAGGTACTGGAAGGGGCTCTAAGCTCACCCCAGAGCCTTTGCTTTTCCAGGCTGATGAACCCCAATTCCCTCAGCCTCTTTTCACAGAAGTGCTCCAGCCCTCTGATCATCTTTTTTGCTGGAGTCAGTTCAACAGCTCCACATCTTTCTTATGCTGGGGCTCCAGACTGGACACAGCTCTCTATCCATTGTCTCATGAGAGCAGAGGGGGAGAATCACCTCCATCCCCTGCTTCAGTGGCAGCCCAGGATAGGGCTGGTTTTCTGGGCTGCCAGTGCACATTGCTGGCTCATGCTGAGCATCTTGTCAGCCAAAACCCCCAAGTCCTCCTCAGGGCTGCTCTCAATCCATGGATTGATTCTCTGCCCAGCCGTGTTAGTGCCTGGGATTGCCCTGAGCCAGGAGCAGGACCTTGCTCTTGTTGAACTTGCCAAGGTTCACACGGGCCCCCCTCTCCAGCCTGTCAGTGTCCCTCTGGGTGGCATCCCTTCCCTCCAGCATGTCAGCCACACCACACAGCTCAGTGTCATTGTCACCAATGAGGGTGCTCTTGATCCTGCTGTCCATGTCACCAACAAAGCTGAAACAGAGCCAGTCCCAATACTGACCCCTGAGATCACCACCAGTTACTGGTTCCCACTTGGACATGGAGCTGTTGACCACAACTCTTCAGGTGTGGCCATTCAGCCAATTCCCTAACCACCAGGTAGTCCACCCATCAAATCTATGCCTGCCCAGTTTAGAGACAAGGATCTCATGTTAGGGTAGTGTCACAAGTCTGGGTAGATGACATCTGTCGTAGTTCCTTCATCCACCAGCACTAACTCTCTACGTAGAAGGCTCAAAATTTGTCAGGTATGATTTTCCCTTAGCAGAGCCACGTGGGCTGTTACCAATCACCTAATTTTCCACATGCCTTTGTACAAGTTTTAGGAGGATCTGCTGCATGATCCTTCCAGGCACTGAGATGAGACTGACTGGCCTGTCATGCTGTAAATGCTATATGAATTCTCTAAAACTATTTGGAAAATATGATAAAAACCCACCATTGGAGGAATGATCGCTAAATGCTTTTAAATATATTCAGCTGTATGACACTGTCCCAGAACTACTCATTTAGTCATCTATTACCAAGGCTTGCAGCATGGTTTTCCACAGGCTAAGGACACTCTATTTCAGAGCATGAAGGACACCAGCAATGTTTCTACCTCTGCTTTCTCTCACAGTCCCTTTCTTTTTACAAGCCATATTTCTCAAAAATTCTGAGTTTGTTTTGCTGTTATAAAAGGCAAGATCTGGACAAGAAAGCAGGAACCAATCTGCTCTGCAGATTTTCTTTCTGTTGCACTAGAAAGTGTTAAACATCTATGACTAAAATTACTAAAACAGAAGAAGAAAACCTCTCTTCATTATTCTCCTTTTGCCATGAGAAATTTAAGTTTCATTTGTGCTAAATACTTGTGATCACAGAATCAATACAGTGATTATTACACTTGGACACTGTTAATTTAGATGGCAACAGTTTTAGCTCTCCTTTTTAAACCTACAGTTTGTTCACTGCTTCCTCTTAATACTCCCTTAATTAAAACATCAAAAGAAAATAAATTCCTCTTTGAATGCCATTTTCTCTCCATCCTCCTCTCTCACTGAAGAGTAGTAAGAGCTTTCAGTGAATATTTCCAACATTCCCATTAGGTTCTATGAAATCAGGAGACTGAGACAATGTCCTTAATATCATGATGGCTAAAACCAAATAGGAATAAGCCAACTATTGCTGATATGAAATTAAAAGTTAAGGAAACTCCTTCCACCCCATCAGATCACCTTTTGTTAACTGAAGCCATCAGCCAAAAGTAGGCATACATGGAATATGATGAATGTCCACTAAGACAGATGAAAAAACTAAGACAGATTTTGGTTTGTACTTGTATTGCCCACTACAGCACACCAGGTCAAACATCCAGAGTAAGTCATCAACCTGAAAATGTAATGAAGCATTTGCATCTACTGAGTATAAACACACAGGCTACATCCTCTTTGTTAATTCTACTGTTTGAAATCCAGTATGAAAAAAAACAAAGTGAGCACACCTTTTTTAGATGTGGTCTTGATTTACTCCAGAGAAAAGCCCTTCTTCACACAGAGCGAGACCCCACTAATGATTGTTCCAACATGTTTTATTCCAGCCTTATAAGCAACTCTTCAGATCTGATTCTTACTAAAATCCAAAAATCGGGGTGGCGAGTAAAAGTTACTTTTTGTTAGGGTTAATGGCAAAACTTCTGAGACAGCTCCTGCTCTGTAAAGCTTGTAAAGATTTAAGAAGAGCATACACTATCCACTGAGTGAGAAGGGGCAAAAAGGCCTTTTCTCAGTCATGGTCTAGGTTCCACTCCCTGGCAAAGCTAACAAATCAACACTGATCATCTCAGGATTACACCAGGCTCTGCTATCTAGCACCACAGAGGATAACAAGCCTCCAAGTTCACTTGGGATCTCATTTTATTAACCACACTGCTGCACAGAAACTACACCAGTGGGCTCCATTATAAAGTATAAAGACAGATAGCCAGACAGACTCAGCGATTCAGACTTTGTTGGGGTTTCTTTTTAATCCTGAGCTTGTTTTAAAGAACAACAACTCCTTTTTTTGTGAACTTCCCAGAAAAGGAAAAAAAAAGGCAAAAACCCCAAGTCTTTCAAGAGAATCTGAAAACCCGATGAGCTTCAAACGCAAGAAATAACAAGGATTTGAATGGAAACCATGGAGAACCACTTTGGAAATTCAAGGACTGAAACACTGAGCCAGCACATGGAAAAGGAATTAAATTTTGCTAATGAAAAAGGAATTAAATTAAGGCGTCTTCTTCAAGAAAAGAGCACAGAAGTCCTGGGGTTATTAAGTCATGGTAGCAACAAAATATACAATTCTGTAGTAGACTCCCTTGGATTCTCAAAATATTTTCAGCTGCTTTATTAACTTTTATAATTTCTTTATCCAAATGAGAAGATTAACCATGACTAAATGAATTCCCACAAAACATGAGAAGCCTTTGGAAGAGCTAAACATGAGCAGAGAATCCTTGCTTGACTCTTATCCAGTTACTTCTAAAGCAATGGTTCACTGTGATACTACCACTCATTTAAGAACATTTTTGGTGTTTTGTTTTGGGTTTTTTGGTTTGGTCTTGCTTTGTTAACTTCCAGTGCTCTCAAAAAGCAGTCAAACAAATAAGAAACTAGAAGGACCACAACAAAACCTCTTCAAAGCAATCCTTTCCCAACCCACAATAGCTCCTCAAACTGAGAGCACAACGTAAAGGACCTAACTCACACAACTTTAAGAACTTAGTTTATCTCCACTGATAAAACTGGAGCAACCTGAAGCCTGTTCTCCTGTGAAGGGTTATGTTTTCTGACCCACCCAGAGGAAAGGAACAAATACAAGTTTTATGAGGACAGTTAAGGATTTTAAAGTAGTATCATCACAACTGTACTCCATCATGCAAGTGCAACAAAACTAAAACTAGAAATGTACTATTGCTAGGGAATATCATTAGCAAAACATAAACATTCTGCATTTCTATACTGTTACTGTAATGTTAAAAAAGGCTAACCAGCTTGAGCTTATGACAGTCTGCCAAAAAAGTCCAAAAGGATTTTTAAAAATATGAACATCATTTAAACTTAAGAAAAATAAAAATCAAGCCGCTTATAATAGGTATTATTTTTCTTAAATTAGGAAAAAGATTTTGACATGCTCCTTCAGCTTATTTCCATGGAAATTAAATAAGTGTTTATGATATGGGTGAAAAGAAGTGAAGGCTACAGCATCTAGAAAAACAGCGAGCAAAATTCACGTTCTGAGACCCACAGCTTCTGTAAGGCAGGAAGTTGGGAGCTTTTTCTTGAAATACTGCCTTTTTGTAAGAATAAAACTTCCACTGAAAAAATCTTGCTGCATTTATAATGTCCTGTGCTGTTATCTTTCACACTTTAAACTTTCTGAAATACTTCTACTTTCTCAAAAACCACTCAATCATAAAGAAAAACATTTCAAACACTGTTAAAGAAGTTGGATAAAGTCTGTGAGCATTTTTGGTAAGAAACAAAATTATAATGCGGTTATTTGAAAACTCTGTGAAATGGAAGCAAGCTAGTTCTCTTCAATGAAGATGTTTCCTTATTTTGGCCATAATTACTGTCAAAAAAGTCATATTGTCGTTAATCTACAGACAAACCAATCCTCCTGAAAGCAGCAAGGATAAAACAAATATAAATTAATGTTGATGTGAAGTTCATCTTAGCTAACCAAGACTATGTTAATTACATCATGCATTACACAAACACTGTAACCAATAATGTCCATCTCCTCAACAAGCACAGTGCTTAGCTCTTTTGCAAAAGTAATCAGGAAACCACCATGCTCTGGCACAGAACTTTGAGTGCTCTAAACAGTGTTTTATGTAAACATTCTTACTTTCACAAGGACTTTGCCCCAGCTGAATTTTGCGGCAATTAACTAACACTAAAGAGACAGGGATTGTTTTACATTTACTTTCAGAGCCTGAGATATCCTTTGTTTAGATCATCTGAAAAGAAACACCACCCTAATTCAAGAAGACTACTGCAGTTTAATAATCTTTAACTCAGTCCAAATCCAAGTTTATTAGGGATGAATTTATACACTTTGATATGTAACTTGGGAAACTGAATCCTTTGTTTGAAATAATGCTTTAAATAGGATTTTTTTTCCCAGCCTTCCTGAATTCCCATCTGAGAAGACAGGTTAAAGACCATAAATGTAGAGCTATCTTTACAAAGGGGACTGAAAGACAAGTCAAATATGACTTGCATGGTTTATCCTCTGTAAGCTATTCTTAGGCTTTCTAGCAGACCAGTGGCACATTACCTTTCTGGAGGAATTACAGAGAAGACTACCAGTTTTTAAAAATACGCACAAGAAACTAATATGAAATTACAGATGAAAATAATAGAAGATCCCATCTTTTCTTTAGAGATTAGTTTTCACAGAACAATTACAGAATTGTATTCCATAGAATCAGCAGAACCATCAGTTTTGTAAGAATAGTGCTGATGAGGTATCCAACACTCAGAGCAGGCTGGGCACTGCCCTGCCTGTGTTGCTGCCATTGGCCTTGATGCAGGGGGGGCCATGGCACAGAGCACTCTGACTACTTTCCATATACTGAACCTATTTTTCTGGCAAATAGCAAATCACTAAACTGAAGCAGTTTAATCTCCTTTAAAGCTGTTGCAGAAAATAAAATTAGTCTGACAATTTTGTCAGCATTAAAACTGCTTGGATAAACCAAGTGCAAAGACTGATAGTATGTACATAACACCTCATACTTAAAAATAGCCTTTTGCACTTCATTAATCTCAATGTTTAAGCAGATGATGGAGGTTTAGGAATAAATGAGTAAATACTAGCTTTCAAGCAGATATGTCCTAAATAATTTATAGTTAAAATACATGTCAATGCTGCTACACAGACATGAAAGTTGCAAAAATCATACAGCTGAAGTGAATATAGCTAGAGATTACAAGGAGATAGCAACAGCTATAGGGCAGGGATCATCTTCTGTCAGTACTCTGAAATGCCTGCCAGGCTTTTAGGTGGTGTGAAAACAGACTATAAAGTAACATTTTCATGAGGCGTGTGTAGCATAAAGGTCAATAAATCACATTTTTCAAACTATGTCTCTTTGTTACAACATAAATGTTGCTATTCCACAAGAGTATTTAAAAGCAGATGTTATTTTTAAAAGCCAGTGTTGTATTCTCATCAAATCAATAAAAAGCCAGGAAATCCCTGGAATTAGAAAACCTATACAGCTGTCCTCCTTACCTCTTATCCATGTGACATAGAAATGCAGATTGTGACTGCATTGTGCAGATCTTAGCAGTGAATGCAGCTTTACAAGGTGCTTAGATTGAATCTATTTCTTCTCACTTAAAGTTACATTATGCTAGACTTAAGGCATGCTTTATTTACATGCATTCAATCTCTAGTGGGAGTTTATATACTGTGCACTGGATAATTCTCTAAGTGAACAACAGTCCAGCATCAAGAAGAGTTTCATGCAGAATACAAATAGAAAGCATTAGACAACTACCTCCCAGGGACAGTGAGTTCCCTGGGCTTACGTTGGGGATGAGGATTG
Organism: Hylia prasina; assembly: GCA_013397195.1. Classification (NCBI taxonomy): domain Eukaryota; kingdom Metazoa; phylum Chordata; class Aves; order Passeriformes; family Sylviidae; genus Hylia; species Hylia prasina. Next base: position 4,482,819 of record VYXD01006830.1, read on the forward strand.
GTCGATCTGTTCACCCTCCGGGGCTGTCTGGAATTACAGATCAGGGACCTTATTGTCATACCCCAGCTGCTGCACAAAGCCACTAGAAGAAAGGAGATTTACGAGTATTTCAGCAGCACTGAACAAGGGATACAGAAGCTATACAACTGGGAGTACAGTGGCTCTAAATCTGTAGGCATTATGCAAAAAGAAAATGCAGAGTTCGGCATCAAGGGAGCTCTCCCAGAGCAATAGGACATCTTTGTAAATTCTCTAAAGAATAAATTTAACAGTTATTAAAGAACAACACCCTGTTATTGCAGTCACTGAACTTTACAACACAAGGAAAGATGCAAGGGATTTTCAGAAAGACATCTGTCATTTAACAGTGACAGTGACCTCAGCACAGACAAGGAATTCAAATCCCCAGTGATGGAAACAAATTAACCCCTTGGTACACAGTGGGTTGAGAACTCCAGCATTAGGACTGCTGTGCACTCTAACAGTAGTAACAGGCTATACTAGGTTTTACCTTCAGTCAAGCAATAGATGGAATAAGGGATATTCTTTAAATTACAATTGCTGTACACAAAAACCACTTATGACATTATTTAACATCATGCTACTGACAATCATAGAACTATAGAATCATTTAAGTTGGAAAGACCTTTTCAGATCACTGAGTTCAAGTGTTAGCCTAACACTGCCAAGTACACCACTAAACTATGACCGTAAGTGCCACATGTACATGTCTTTTAAATACCTCCAGGGATGGTGACTCAGTCACCTCCCTGGGTAGCCTGTTCCAAAGGTTGATAAACTCTTCAGTGACAAAGTTTTCCCTAATATCCAATCTAAACTTTCTCTGATGCAATTTAAGGCTGTTTCCTCTTGCTTGTCCTACCGCTTGTGACGTGTGAGAAGAGAATGACCCCCCTCTCATTACAACCTCCATTCAGGTAGTCATTGATAGTGATAGGGTTCCCTCGAGCCTCCTTTACTCCAAATAGCCCCAGCTCCCTCTGCAGCTGGTAGGACTTGTGCTCCAGACCCTTCACCAACTCTGCTGCCCTTCTCAGGACGTGCTGCAGCACCTCCATGTCCTTTTTGTAGTGAGGGGCCCAGAACTGGACATGGTATTCAAGGTGCAGCTTCATCAGTGCTAAGTACAGGCAGACAACCACTGCCCTGGTTCTGCTGGCCACAACATTGCTGATACAGGCCAGGATGCCATTGGCCTTCTGGGCCACCTGGATACACACTGGCTCCTGTTCAGCCACTGTCAACCAGCACCCCCAGCTCCTTTTCCTGTGGGCATCTTCCACCCACCTTTCCCAAGCCTATAGTACTGCATGAGGTCACTGTGACCTGAGGGCAGGATCTGGCACTTCATGTTGCTGAACCTCATACCACTGGCCTCAGCACACCAGCCTGTTGAGATTCCTCTGCAGAGCCTTCCTACCCTCCAGGAGAAATGCCCCTGCTCAATTTGGGCAGAAAGCCTGCAAAATGTGGATGTACTGAATCCCCTCATCCAGATCGATAATGATATTAAATAGAACTGGTCCCAGTACACCCTGACCTCCAGTACCGGGAAACACCACTTGTGACTGGATGCCAGCTGGATTTAACTCCATTCACCACCACTTTCTGGGCCCAGCCATCCAGCCAGTTTTTACCCAGCAAGCAGTGAGCCTGTCCAAGTCATGAACAGCTAAGTTTTTTCTCAAGGAAAATATTGTGGGGACAGTGTCAAAGGCCTTACTGAAGTTTAGACAGGTAACATCCAGTCTTTCCTTCATTCACTAAGCAGGTCACTTTGTCATAGGACACCAGGTAGATGGAGCAGGACCTGGGCTTCCTAAACTCCTGCTGGCTGGAGCAGATCCCCTGGTGTCCTGCGTGTGCTGTATGATTGCACTCAAGATGTGCTTCATAACCTTCCCTGGCACTGAGGTCAGGCTGCCAAGCCTGTAGTTCCTCAGGTCCTCCTTTCACCTGTCCTTGTAGATGGCAAATGACACCTAACTTCCAACAATCTGGGACCCCCCTGTTAGGCAGGGCTGCTGGCCAGTGATGGAAAGCAATGATAAGCACTTCCGCCACCTCCCTCAGTAGCCTTTGGTAGACCTTGCTGATCCTTTACTCACCATTTACCTTGGGATTATGGGGGCTTCAGCCTGCTGCCTGTCCCTGTCTTCCAGCTCAGGAGGATGGCTACCCACACAATAACTGGTCTTACTATTACACTGAGGTAAAAAAAAAGTGTTGTCTCAGCTTTTTCCTCATCATTTGTCATTCTTTCCTCCTGCATCCAATAGAGGATGGAGGGTCTCCTTATCCCTTCTTTTGTTCCTAATGTATTTATAGAAGCATTTATATAGAAATCTTTATGCTTCAAAAGGTGCAAATTTCAGTTGCAAAAACAAACCCTTCACTGAAAGACATTTATAATGCAGTGTTCAGGGACTGGACACAAAACTAGGAAGGCACCATCCCTTGTGTATACCATTTCACACAGTGTTTGTGTTTTACAAAGAAGGCATTCACTCAGATTCAGAACTGGGATACCCTAGAGATCCTGTGAAGACTTTCTCTTTAGAAAGGCCACAACACTGGCCTGCAACCTGGCCTAACTCAAAATGCTACACATAGTTTGACAGAAAGTCAGGGCAAAACAAAAAATCTGACCAGAAATACAAAATCCAGACACTCAGCAGATGTCTGCAGGGCGAGAAGATGGACAGGCATAGACTTTACTGCATCCCAATGATTCTAGGATCCCATAATATCTATGGAGAGGAGGCCCAGGTAAGAAGCTCTAAGGAGTAATACTGTAGGACATTCAGTACTGCTTGACCCCAACTCTGACAGCAAGGCAACTGTTAATTGTCTACTCCCACATATGTAGTAGCTAATTAGCTTATCTTAGCTATGTTCTAAGACATTCAAACAGGTTCCAATGTGTTGGCATGAAAAGAGGAAGATTGATTTACAGGTACATTTGGAGGAACTTTAACGACTGATGCAGCAACCTTACTGATAACAAAACCAAATTATGTGGACAACCATGTTATTAGCTGGTGATGAAGGACATGTATCTTATGACCTATCTGAACTGAGAAGATTGAAAAGGACTATACAATAAACAAGATTATTTTTTTTATGGGGCACATTAATACCTGTGGCTTTTTTCTTAAGTCCATACAGTTGTTCCACTCTTCAAAATCTTTGACAAATATTCACTTATATACACAGTAGGTTATGCTTATTTACAGTACATGTGTGGCTCCTGCCACATCACCCATCCTTAGCTTTTTTGATGACCCACAAAATCTCCCAACATTGCTGACTTATCTTCACAGCTTTGGGTATATAAAGAACTCTACAAACACAGCAACAGTTTGGAACACATGTTCTAGAGTCCACAAGGAAGATGTCCAGGGTAAATAGGAAGGAAGATGGTAAGTCTCCATAAAAAGAACGGGCACATTTGTTGCAAATACCCAAATGTTTCACCTGCAGGGGACCAGAAAGGCAAGCAGATCACTTATTCCTTGGTCTCCTGTAACACTTGGTAATCTTCAAATCATGAAAAAAACCCCAACAACAACAACAACAACAACCCAAAACAACAACAACAACAACAACAACAACAAAAACAAACAAAAAAAACCACACACACACAACCAAACCCACAAAAACCCCTCAATCACACTTCTGCATACAGAAAGGACTTTGTTTTAAATCCAAATCACAGGATAGTAAGAGGTTGTGGGGTCTTAAGAAGTCTTCTCTTTTCTTTTTGTCTCAGCAGATTTTGATTCTCAACTTTTCCTTCTGGATATTTACTCCTTTCCCTGTTGGCATCAGCTTTGAAGTACCAAAGAATGGGATGAGGAAAGCTTAGATTTGGAGAGTAAGATCAGAAGCTCTTTTGTATTAGATGCTGAACTTCAGTTTATACACTTCTTTATTTATACAGAAAGGCTTGTTACTCATCAGCTAACTGTACTTTAAACAGACAAAACTGTTTGAATTGAAGTGCAGGACTTAACTTTAAAGAGAAGTACACTATTGTAAGCCTAAAAACTTAATTTTAGAAATTAACTTTAAAAAATTAAACAGATGGTATATTACTCACTTTACATTTAACTCAGAACAAACATCACTAACAAACTCAATGTCATATTGTAATCCTCTCACATGATTTCAGGGACTTCACTGCAGGCTTTTGACTCAAGAGGATGTGGGATTTACCAAGGCTAGGAGAGATCCAACTCCTTATTTGCTAGGGGCCATTCTTTACAATAAAGCTTCTCCCTACAATCTTAAATCTGAGTGGGTGAGGAGTTCAGTTAGTACAAGGATAACCAATCGAAGAAAAGCTCTGGATCCTTTGTTTTAGGGCTACTTCTAGAAGACATTCTAGAAGCTGAAAAATATATTTAAAGAAAAGCTTCATTTTTTGTAAAAGTCTGATAGACAACAGCAAGAAAGTGTAAAGCTACTATGCAGCAAGCTGAAATCTGATTTCACTCTACAAACACAGCAACAGTTTGGAAAACATGTTCTAGAGTCCATCAAGGAAGATGTCCAAGGTAAACAGGGATGAAGATGGAAAGATTCCGTATCTTTTACATTCTTAACTGTAAGAAAAACAGGAAAAGCCAAAGCAAGAGCATCTACAGGTTTGTCTCAAGATTTCAATCCTTCACACTGCATGGAAACAATCCAAGTATTATGTAAGCATGATACTAATCATCCTCTAGTTATACTGTGTAGCAAAAAATAATTGTATATAAAAAGCCTAGTGCATCTGGGCTGCAATACACAGAAGAATTTGCATTTATGGCAATTACTCCCTGTGTGTAATTGCAAGGATTAGTGTCCATATCTCTTACTACTCTATTGGCTACCTTGCAAGTTCAACCCCAAACAAAACAAAAACACAAACAAAACTCCACACAGTCTTTGTCAACATTTCTCAGAGCAAACAGATTGAAGTTCTAGCTCCTGAGATAGTTAGAATGTGAGGCAAGTTGAACGTATTCTTCAGCACAACTATAAATCAAGAACACCATTCAGTCCTATGAAAGATTAAAAACATTACAGGATGTCTCCAGCAGAAATAAAAATAGCATTAGTATCATTGTGCAAGGCAAAACCTTGCCACTCTTGTGCAATGTAAGTATCACCTGAAACATTCCGTATCATTTTGACTACTCAGTTAAGAGGCACCGAACCTCCTCTACTGATTCCACTCAAGACGCTAAAAAGTTATACAGCTCATCCACTGAAAGAGGACTAGAGATCTTGCCTATCATGTAGGACAGCCTTTATTCCCAAAAGACGTTTTTAGACACCCTGAAATACTTTTCATCTGATGCCACTTTACCATCTCCAAAGTCTTTTCAGACTTCTCAATATTAGTTTCAGAACAGGACCTATCTGCCTAAACTCCAACTGCTTTTCCTTAATCAACTGACTCTCCAAGAAACACCATTAGTAACCAGTTATCATCTGTTGACTGTGAAACATCAACTACATTTCAAGTCCATTCTTCCACTGATCTTTCATTTAGAGTGGTCTTTAGGGACAGAATGCTCCCAAACTTTTTGTCTGCTTATAAACTGTATCAATCACAGTAGTCAACATTTCAAGGTTCTTCGAAATAGGAAAAGGCACATCCTACTGAAATCAAATGCTTGTGAACAGTAGGCAGTTGACAGTACAATGCTGGTGAATGCTAAGGAAATCTAAAGGTCTCTGAGCAGGGATGTGTAAAATCAGGAGGTATCTTTCTCCACAACTGCCTGAAGCCGTGGTCTTCATTTCTGAGATTCTGAAACAAATGCAGTCTCCACTCTGTTGGGAATGTCTTTGGGGAGGGGGGGTGTCTTACAAATGGTGTCACCTGGAATGGGCAGCCATCAGTCCTTCTGAAGCTATTTCCATACTTCATGGATGTAGGGAAATTGTTTGATGAAACATCAGCTACAAAAGCGACGACCCAAGGACTCCATCTGAAGTTCCTCCTAAGCCTATGGGATATTTTTGTCCCTTATAATCAGCAACTCCCACCACTCCAAATCTGTCATCCAAGTTTAAGGTATCACTTAACACACTTTACACTTCAGAACTGTTAGTATAAGTAGCAAATTATGTATTTTAGGTATCAGTCAAGTCATGAATGCTTTGAATTCAAAGATCCTGAAGTCAGCATGGATGGAATCAGTGCAGCAATGGAAACCCTCTCAAACTGGGGACATACATGAACAATAGAGGTGGGCACGGCCCACGAGCCAATGGGAAAAGTAAAACTGAGGTAGATTAACAGAGTGCTGCAGAGGACCCCGGGGGGAACCCTTTTTCTCACTGAAGCCTGTAGTAGATTATTCCAAGGCATTGCCCCAGAAGTTTCCCTTACAGGCTCAAGGGCCTCCACAAATTCTCATGCTAAAACTCTCACCAGTTTCTAGAACACTGATACAGTTCCTATTAAATTGGAAGAGATTACAAGACGCATCTTTCTCTTGTAAGACGAGAGATGTACAAGTAGAATATTAGTAGTTGAATGACCAGCTTGTAAGGCAGGAGGGGAGATTACACCTTAAAAGCAATGCAAATATGAATCTGGATCCTAGCCTTAACATGGAGAACAGTATTTAGAGATCTAGAACAGCTGCAGGCTTAACACATCTTCCAACCAACACATGCCAACTTCTGGTTCTGAGCTGATACTTACAGGTACAAAAATCTAGTTTACATCATGCTGATGTTTTAGATATAAAATAAAAACTGTAAAGCCATAAACAACAGGTCAAGACAAACTCCATTTCCTCTCTCCTTCCTCACTGTGTTGTCATATTTTCTACTCTCCAAGCTACACAAAAGACAACAGCTAAATGACTGCAATACACAGCATTCTTCAGAGTTGACTATTAGGATTTCAGGTGGCCTAATTTATCTGAATCAAGTATTCCTCCGTAATACTTGCATACCTTCCCCAATTCAAAAACAGATCACTGAAAAAGCAAATATATGTAAATTTTCTAAGTATTTACCACCTCTACACAGCAATGACTAAATAGTATCACAAGGGCTCTCCAAAAGAAATGTGCAACTTCACATTTATGATATTTTGAAAAAAAAAAATTCCCTGTAACCACCACACAGATTGTAGTTACTTGTATCAAGTTACCTTATTTAAGGAGAAAAAGGTGCAAGTGATTTCACTGCACTCAGAAACAGTCAAATCAGACATTTTCAGTGCTCCTTTGTCAAAAGCTACATTAGAGCAGGAACTGTAGAAAAAACAGGTGCACCTGTAATTTTAAGACAGACAAGAGTACATCACATGTAAACACACAGAAAGCACACTTCCCCCAGGCACATTGTGGGGGCTGAACTACTTACCTCTCCTGGTAGGTGGAGTCTGACCACATGAAAACTCAGCAATAAATGAGTCACTTAAGACGCAACTACAAATTTAAATGATAGTATCAATCAAGATTTAATTTGAAACGAGTTTAGTAGTCAGCATGAGGAAATTTTCAAAATACTTGAACTACAGACACTTTAAACAGTAATATTTCTGAAGTATTTTATGGCTACAAACTGGTACACCTTTTCACAAAAAGCTACAAGGCGTATTATAAACACATACTCTATTATACAGAGTGCAATGCAGTCCCCCAAACAGCCACACTCAACAGCACAATTTTTGAAGTTACTCATCCTGTACTAGGAGGTAAATATTTAGAAGCTCACACCATAAAGCTTTTAGAATATTTACCCCACAGACTCACGTTCCTTTTCAACTGATTGGACCAGAAGTTATTATATCCAACTTTCAGTACACACCAAAAAAATAGGATGCTTAAAAAAATATACAACACAATGTTCTGATCAGCTTTAACAGTCAGTTTTCTATAAAAAGCTCAACTAAAATAGTCTTAATTTCTTTTTAAACAAAATCAGAAACACAGAGGAATTATATAAACAAGTTCTCCATGGAATGGAATGCATGCATATGGTGGGGAGATCCAAATGAGACTATTAAAAAGTCTGAGCCACTTTAGAGCAGAAATAAAAAGCTGGATTGCCCCCACTAATGTATTTTTACTTTCTTGCACTTAGTTATCTTCAGTGTGGTCTAAAGTGAAGTCAGTTTGTTCTTCAGCTTCTTCCTCCTCTTCTTCCTCCTCCTCCTCACCCTCAGCTGGCTCATCAGCTTTGTCTTCTTCCTCTGTTTGCTGCTCCTGAGCCTGATCATTAACTTCAAAAGGATTTTCACCCTGAAGTGGAAGATTGAAAACAAAAAGTTTGATATTTATTTCAAATATAAAATCATACTCCTCATTTCACTGAATGAAAGGGGCAGCCACTAAGAAATGCTACATTATTTTATACAGCTTTTTAATAGTTGAGGGTTTTTTGCAAGAAAAGCAAAACAAGCTGGATTTAAAACCAGCAACACCACATGTTTATGCACATGGGAAACTGGGATCCCAATAAACTCTTTCAATGAAAGTGGAAATGGCACTGAGAAAAAAATCAAGTATGCTAAACACAGATTTCACCTCAACATTCAGAAATTAAAATTACATGCTTAAGTTTCAAGGTTTTAATTAAGAACTACAGCTGCTTCCTTTTTCTCCCCAATTAAAACCAAATTGGAACAGAAGAGTTTTGTTCTGCTTTTCCTTACTTAACAGTCTTCATGCACTCTGAATCAGTCTATGAAAAAAGGCACACTCCTCAAAAAATGAAAAAGACATCTAGAATTTATTACATTGACTAGCCTGAAATTCATTCCATTGTCAACCTAGAAAAATTAACAGTTTTCTCAGCACTTTAAACACATTGGCGTTCTGGGTTCATATTTTCTCCATTCCATACAATTGTTCAGCACAACATACCTCAGCCTTCCTTCTTTCATATACTTAAGAACTGTGAATAATCAATAAATAATAACAACATCAACTATTAGGAGTTTCTTGGCTAAAGCTTGTTTCATATTCATACAAATGATAAATCAAGTCTGATCTGAACATAGGATACCAACCACCAATTGCACCAGGACCAGGATTTTAAAAGTATTATTGAAAAGAAGACACAAAAGAAAAATTGAATGCTAGGCCCCTTGTCTTTTTTTGCCCTTTTTTCCCCAGGTAGAATCTTCCAGGTGGCTACTGAAAAATTAGAGAACTATAAAAATATTCAGCAAATGCCAGGGAACAAAAACTTTGTTTCAATATTATTCTAAAAATCAAGCAAATTTTAAATTCAGATGCAGATTTAGATTTAACCCCCAGAAAGCAGAATTGAGACCATGCTATAACAATGATTTCACACTCTCCTGGAAGACTGCAGGTCCTGAATACACGAGTGCCCTGCTCCATCACCTGCTGTGTAAGAAAACTGAACTACTTCAGTCTGCAGTTCATTACACATTTGAATAAGGATGAAAGGGACCTGCCTAACCAGGAGCCACATACATCTCATGGAGCAGGTCCTGGTGAAAGTGTATTAAGTTCAGTCTACCACAGGAAATACCAGACCTAGTCGTTCTGAAAACATCAGTGGTCTCCTTGTGAAGACAACCTTGCAAGTTTTACTTTCCTCAGTTTTTGAACTGAAGAATGGCAAATTTCCATTCTCCCTTTCACCAGTCTCCCACTAGGGGGTTGTATTGGACAATGCATACCAGGCATAAGGACTAGGAAGAGGTGGCTGAAATACTGGCAGATATTCCAGGCCCTGGTATCTGGCCATTTGCAACCTTCCCTTAACAGATACACAATAGTTGTCTGAAACTGATTCACACACCCATCCATACATCATTTTTCAGGACACAACTAATTTGACATTTTAAATCACAATTAACGTGGGCACTGGCTCATACCTTGCCATATATCCAAAAGACAGTATTGCTTTGTCTGAACAAGTCTTAATGTTATGGCACAGGCAGAATCATAAACCAATCCAGAAATAGCTAAAAACAGTATTACAGAGTCATTTAGCAAAGTAAGTGGCCCAGCAGGAAAAAAACCTTCCATTTTCCTAAAATGAATTCACCGGTTTCTCAGGTGAGAACACTTACCTACAACATAGGCTGCCATGCCTTTTAAATTCTCTGATCTCATCAACTACTGTTGTAAGCTTTTACTTTGGTCATGAACCCTAAAAATTCTACAGAATAAAAAACAGCTGAGTAGTGTGCACACTATACTTCAGTACAAACCCACACAGTGGAGCTTTTGCTTCTACATGTAAAGATGGAGAGTAATTTGTGTTTTGTGCTCTGCAGTTAACATTACATACAGAGTTAAAGACACCATTGATGTTTGTCCAAAGTTTGTTTTGGGTTTTTTTATTAGAGCATCCAATTAAAAACTGCCTAGATGCAAATTTTAGATGACAACCAAAACCTGGTGAATCTGAAGGTGGTCATTTTTGCTGCAAATTAATCTGAGACAATGATTTTTCGACTGGCAGAATACATTAGAAGTATATTCCATCTGTGAGCTAAGAGCACTGAGGTTAAACTCCATCAACATGGAGAAAATGGCAAACAATTATTTTCTTTCCATTCGCATCTTACCTTTACATACAGCTCATATCGTGCCTTGACTATAGGATTATTCAAGATGCTGGTGGCAGTAAGAACACTCTCCCTTTTTATTTGTTCTCTGTAGGCCTAGGAAACAAATTTGACAGTGAATAATTATCACGTTCCCATTACAACTGTCACATGAATTTGAATTCATGGTCAGTTTCTGTAAAAAAATAATGAACATATTACAGCATTAACGGCTTGTTCTTAATACTTTAAGTCCAAACAACATAAATCTAACCAATTAGGTTTAGTGGTGTTCACAGCTTGTTAATTTAGCTTGATCAGAAGATGTATCTTGCTTACATAATGGACTACAACCAGTTATCTGTTCTCATCTACAGACAGCATTAAGGCTTCTCCATTACAGCCTAACATATTGTTGAAGATGATCTTGCTCATTTTCAGGCTTCCTTCCTACTCAAAACATTCCACAACATTCCACAATCACAGAAGCTCATATATATAAACAAAACATGACTTTGGTAATCTTGCTTACTATCATGCTCATGCTACTCTTTCAACCCTTCTACCAACCCTAGAGTTTATCATTATAAATTTTAACGGGGCAAATACAACATGACTGCTAATTCTAAACTGTTCTCAGCTGTCTTCAAATTAAACAGATAATCACCAAGAAAAGAGACAGTATGTTTATCTTGCTAGAAATGCATGTGTTTTGTTTTTCAGTCTGTAACAAAATGTTTCCAACACTTAAACTCTGTAAAGCAAATTCTCATCAAATGAAGAAGTCGCTTCTAGGAACTTTGTCATTATTTACTACTGGCAGCTATTAAGCACACTAATATTTCATTAGCTGGAGTGCTTAAGTGCTGGCTACTTCCTGAGGTGTTAAACTTACAAAGTTCAGTAAGGACATTACACTTCCTAGAAAAAATTATTTGCACCAAGAACTGTAACGTTTTACACCTACTATTAGATTAGGCTTGCCCTTTTTTTAATAATATGTCATATCTTACTTGTTTTCCTTTTGTGTGATCAGGAGATTTTAAGTGCTGCTGAACAGAACTGTGCAATGCAGGAACATAGACACTGCAAGCACTGCAGTGAACAGTCTCAACTTTCATCATATGGTCATCCGCTGTAACCCCTAGCAAAAAAGATGCAACAAATCATTAACACAAAATCAAAATTAGGCTCTCTGAGGGCAATATTGGAAGAGGAAATTTTTCACTTCAATACTTCAATTTCACCTCTTCACAGACTACATGAGATCCAGGCAAAGTAAAAAAACAGCATCTGTGTTCAATCAGCAATAACCAATATCCTTCGAAATACAAATTTTGATTCGGCAAAGTATGACTGAAGTAATGGCACCTACTTTACCCCTTAGAAAAACTAATTTACTTCCTCGCCCTCCCTCACCATCAGGAAGAAGCACATGAATCCAACTCCTCTTGCAATTTTAAATATTAGCTTGGTAATAGAACATTCTCATCACAAAGGAAAACAGGCCCTCCAGTACTCAAAAAAAGTAAAAAAGAATTTGTGGGATTGTTAAGATGTTGCCTATATCCATTTTTAAGTAGCCTTTAGTATTTAAGTTCAAATTAAGGTAATACTGAAATAGAGTTATTGCCTAAAATAAAGGTACTCAAAGATGTCTCCTCTGGTTGCAGCCAATATTCTGAAATCCTTCAAGCAAAGAATGGAAGGATACAGCACAGCAAGGCAGGGACACTTGGAATGCTCCAGAAAATTGCTTGTAGTGCAGCCAAGAGGAAAAAAATTCCAGGCCAAGATGCATTTTGAGTAACCAAAAATTCCTTGAACTCCTCCTTTTGTCACTGTCCCTCCAAATCATAGCAACTCTCCTATTTAAACTTTTTCAAATCCTTGTCATCGTATTTGACCACTATGACCTTACTGCTTTATTACACTCTTTCAATCTACTGCATCCACCTGTTGTCACTCCTCATGCCTTTTACTGAATGAGACCATGGCAAAGCCCACAGAACTGTTTGTCAAGTACCCAGCACAATGCAAACAAACAAGGTTTGCCATCTCCTGCTGTGCTTACATTCCACATTGTATCAGAAACGAAGCAAGGAATCTCAACCAGGTACAGAAAAGATGTGAAAACTAACTGTTTTTATCCATTTTATCAAGTTCAAAGAAGAATGAAAGGAGAAAAAGACCAGGAGAACTCCACATTACTCACCTTCCATTATATCTTTTTCAGCAGCTTGGGAATTTTCTGTTTGGTTGCTTGTCTGCTGCTTACGCATTGCCGTCTTCTTGAATTTATTCACCATACACTCCTACAGAGGGAAAAAAATTACAAATACCTACAATGTACAATTGTTTACATTCCAGTATTAACCCAGATTTTAAAAACATAGTTTATAACAAACAGTAAACAATTGCTATTAGTTCTTAAGGCACTACTTTCAACTGCAAAAGTAACAAGACTTTAGACACTTTGAATTTGTTTCAACTTTTAGTAGTATGTGCTGCACCAAAAGTCATGTACAAAAGGATTAATGGTAAGTTAAACATATTTTGAAAATAAATGGTAAATTTTAACTACATTCTCATGTAGAAGTGTTATACAGATCAAAACCAGCTGTCTTACATGAAGAAATTCCATCACTACTTTGTCAAATTTGGTTTGCTTCTGTATATGATCCAATGTCTCCTGGTGAGCTGCACTCTCCAGATGTGACTCAATCTCTTTTTCTTCAAACGTTCGAAACTTGCAAAATGAGCAAGTAAACGCCATTCTATCAAGAGAAATATATTAAATATTAAAACTCCTCAAAAATATGACACTTGACAAACCCAATCAGAAAGGGAACAGGAAAAGCATTCTTTGAAGAAGCCCAAGTGAAAAAGAAATGGAAAAAAAACCCTAAAGTTTTTCCATTAGAAAGGATAAGTGCTATAAGAATCCAATATAAATCAGGCCAGTGTCAGAGTAACAAATTATCTATTCAGAAGACAGAATCTGCTGCAAGCAGAAGCCAAGCATTTAAAAGCCACATTATTCTATGAATTCATCTATTGCAGCTCTCTACTTCCTGTCACTTTTTGTAGAACATCTTGTAGGCACAGAATCATAGCCCAGCATCATAGCCCAGCTAGGCCACGAATTCCTAATTATATATATATATAAGAATTCATTTAAACCTCATTTTCCATACAAAAGCTATATAATCTTTTAAGTAAATATAATCTCCTCAGTACAATGAGGAAAAATCACTAATCATTAGCCAGGATCATATACTGCACTGACATTGAACAGTTTTGTACAGCACAGCCACTGGGCAAGTCTAAGAAAGTTATGAACCCATGTACTTATTTTTGCTACAAAACAGTTGACCACACATATATATATATACACACAAACATATATACAACCAGAAAAAATCAATTTCTAACAGCTTTTTAACTCAACATGAACACATACTTCAGAAGCAGTACCATTCTAATCTGCTTCTCAAGTGTGCACTGATACACTTATGGGGGAGAAGAGGTTAGTAAATTGTGGATTTTCTGATATAACAGCGGTCCAATGAAACATGCAGTCTTCTAAACCACTGAATTTGGGTGCCAGTTTTTGGCTTGAGGCTTTTTTCTTTATTTGGGTTAGCTTTTTGCTTTTGCTGGGAAGCAGGGGAAGTTGAGGGTTTTGTTTTGTTTTTTTTTGAAGGAAGGGGGTGGCGTTTTTTCCCCTCATTTCTTTCTTTTATTTTCCTAAAATCAATCCAAAGGAAAAAAAAGTGTTCTTAGAGAGGCATTAAGAGCCAGAAAAACACTGTACACAAACAGAAGTTAGAGCACAAACCTGTATCCATCACCGTATTTTTCACTGTTTTTTTCCCTTCTACGCCTTTGCTTCTCTCTTCTCGCCTCAATCCGCCGCTTTTCTTCTTCCTCACTTTTACCTTCTCCTTTGCCATCTTAACATACAATTGTAGGATTAAAAAAACAAATCCAAAACAAATAAACAACAGCAGAAGTACCTGTCCCCCCTGTCTCCTCCACAAACACTTCAAAACACAGAGAAAGATCCTGTACCAACACAGTTCAATGACTTTCTTAAAAGTTCTGCAAGTTTTGCTGTTTTCCTCCTCTAAAGACAACCAATTTCAACACTTGATTTCAAGTCAGTAGCTAAGGGTTTACACTCTGGTTCACAGTCATAAAAGAAATTCAGAGTTAAAGCAACTCCTTCCCTCTTGTGCCTACTTATTTAAGTGCCTCTTCAAGTAAAAGACCAGAAAAAGGTAACTGGAAATGGATGGGGAAAAATACATTGTTTAAAATTCTCCCATGCTTTTAGAGCACCACTGCTACAGTCCCCTTACATAAAAGGGAACTATCTAAAGGCTGCTTTTCTCTCTACTGAGAAGGCAGCTCCCAAAACCAAAAGCAAAGGTTCTCATAAAGGAGACAAGACAGTGTTGCTTCAAGGTATGGTACCTAAACTGAAATTCAACAATTTTATTATTTTTCCCCACTAGACTTCTCCTGGTTTCACAGAAAAATATTCCAAAGATTTTCAGCCAAAGAAATAAACCAGTTAATGGGGGTGGGGAGAGGGAGAGACATGGACAGGTTTACCACACAACAAAAAAACCCGACCAAACCTTCAGAGAAGAACTTGATTAAATTACTACCTGGCATGTAAGTGAAAGTATGAATGAATAAATGAATAGAATTTAGTTCTACAACATTTACGACTTCCAAGGACACTGACTTTTTGTATGTGCATCTATGCTTGTATCTCCTATATCTGCTTTAGTACTCTACAGACAAAGGGAAACAATTAGATTATTATTCAGTGGGTAGTTTTAGACCAGAAAAAGAGATCCCTGTTTTCTTTTACAGTTCAATCTTAGAAGAGAGGTCAACCTCCAGGAGATCGACCTCCATCCAAACAGCAACAGAAAGGAATATTCAACAGCATCATGCACAAACACCAAAACTGCAAAACACTCTGGGGATCGAGAAGTGTCACTGAATACTGGAAACATCTTCACAACTAACAGCTCCTGAATATCCCAAGGTTTCTCATTTTGTACCAAAGAATTTCAAAATTTACTGTGAGCCAGAAAGGAGAAAAACTCCTGTCCATGAGACTATTTTTTAAAAAAACCAACTTGAAAACAAAAAACCACCTACCTACCCACAGAGGCAATTCCCATACTGATCTCAGGATTTAAATCTCATTTAGTGCATTACCACCAACCCTGGAAATATGCAAAGGATCACTTGTTTTACTGCTGTAAAAATCATCTGGTGATATTCTGTGGCGTGAAATGGCCTCTACCTTTGACCCTCAAGCTCACAAATTGAAGTGCCTGTCCTGTTAGAAGCTGGGGAATGGAAACTTGAATCTACATATAAACTGAAAACCTCCTCTCTCCTTCAGTGCACTTATGTAAACTTTTAAAACAAAAAGAAACCCACACAATTTAAAAATCTTTACTATTACTTCAAGAAAAGAAACAACACTCATTTGCTGCAGATTTCCAGCCCTCCTTGCCATCAAATGAGACTATGCCATATGCAATAGGGCAACATACAAGGAAAGGGGGACTATAACAGTAATTTCAGCCTTATCACTGGATTTCTTTTTCTGTGTCTGGAATCACTACAGTTAATACACACTTGAACTGATTTCATGTAAACTTACAGTAAACCTGCTTCATTACGACTGTACATGAAACAGACCCTGCATTCCTGACAGCAGCTCTCCAAGATAACTGAATCC
The DNA here is from genome assembly GCA_013397195.1 of Hylia prasina. Taxonomy (NCBI): domain Eukaryota; kingdom Metazoa; phylum Chordata; class Aves; order Passeriformes; family Sylviidae; genus Hylia; species Hylia prasina. Next base: position 4,499,159 of record VYXD01006830.1, read on the forward strand.
ACTTTATTAAAAGTGACTCACCTAGGGTTTAAGGGTGAGGCTGATCAGCTAGTGGGATAAATAGTAGGATATGGGTGAGGAACCAGTGGGATGAAGAACATTCAAGCAATGGAATGGCAGCAAGAATAGAAGACCAACAAATATTCTTCACAAAAATTTTTTTAAAAAAAGGCAAACTACAACATATTGAAATGATTAGAGAGCAGAGACACAAGTAAGCATGAAAAAACCAACCCAGTAATGGATGGATGTTACAAACAACCATATTACCACAGCCTAAATTTTTAAACTCTTCAAACAAAAACAGGCAATGCCACCAAATAACTATTAGAGGTCATAAATAGAGGCTTACAAAATGTGTTCTCTCAAAGTCTCACAAATAGAATACCTACAATACCTTACCTGACAAAGCAAACTGACTTACCTCCAAAAGTCTGATATCCAAGATCATAAGCATCTCTTGTAAAGTCTTCATATATAACAACGGCACCACTTGTATCAACTTCAATTTCCTAATAAAGCCAAATCCATAAATTTAAAAAGCCATTCTAAAGCCAGAAAGGCAGCATAATTTACATTATTTCCAATGATCTGTTACTTGGTATTTTTTAAATATGACAATGAAATAAAGTGAATTGAGTATCTTGTTGAACTCAGTGTACAAATACTTCTAGCTCTGCATTTTCTTAATGCCCTGAAGTGAATTATTTTCACTATCAGAATTGTTTTCTATATAAATATTTTGACTACTAATCGAGACTTTTACTTAGTTGAGAAGGTGTTAATACCCTCACTCAAAAGAAGGGAATGACATTCCAGTCTTGCAACATTAAACCGGGATATATATACACACACATGCTTAGCTTACTAGTAACATTCTTACATAGTGTTGCAACTGATCTGTCCGAAGGAAGGGACTGATCTTCCTACCCTATTAGAGAACCTCTTTTAACACTGACCCTTCTTTTATTTACCCTCTCCCCCGATGTGTCTTAAGTCTTAGCCATTCCTCCTCACTTCTGTTTAGTGATCTCCTTTGCACCCACCCAAGCAGATCAGAGCTGCATGAGCTCAAGCTGTCTACCTGTGGCAACATGAGAAGTGTTCATAGGAGAACTCTCTTGGGCATTACAAGAACATGTAGGGTCTACAAATACACTTTAAAATTCACTTTCCAGGCTATGTGCACAAGCTACATCTTTCACCCAAAATCAACTGCCACCAAAACAAGACAGTTTTAGATAAAGTTTAAAAAAAACAAAATCATGTTCAGAAAAATTTATCTACTTTAATATTCAATTTGATAACTGTAGCTTAAGAATTATTTGTCTTAAGGTACACTATGCAAACTTCTCAAAGAATCAAAACATTTTGCAATTGTGGTAATCTTTACCTCTACAGTAGAATCCTGGTAAGATGTCTTCGTGTCTATTAATATAAAATGAGAAACAATGCAAAAGTGCTGTCACTGACAATTCATTTTAAGACAATAAGATATTTAGGAAAAAAACCAGCTTTCTATGCAGGGAAGATTGTCTATATTTACAATTTATCACAGTTTAGTAATACTATTAAATGTAAAATCAGTTATTCTTAGAAATATAAACTAAACACTTTTAGAAGCAATCACCTATATCTAACTCCAAAACAAGAATTTCAAGGCTGAAAGGACAATATAATTTTGAGATATATTTTCATTCATACAACAGATACCAACCACATCAAAGTTCACATTAGTTGTCACCCAGTTTTTAGTTTTCAGCTACATGAAAACCTACCTACTGCTTAGGTCTTTCAGTTCAAGTTTCAGAAACTGTTTTAAACTACTCAACATTTTCCTCCCCCTAATCTCAGAGCCACAGGAGAGGATGCATTCTTGTAGACACTATTCCACTTCCTAAAGTAACACCAACATTATGTGTTGGTCTTTGGATTGTGGAAATCAATGAGGGGGGTGAGATAATAAATTAGAAGCATTCTGTCTGAACACAGCTTAGAAAGGAAAATGTACAGAAGTACTGAAAGAACTTGGATGTGCACTTTGGAGACCCTTTTCATCACAACAAAGCTGGCAAGACCACCACTAAAGCTCCCTACACAAAAGGCAGAGGAGTGTGTTCTATACAGCCAGTTCCTGGAATTTGTACAGTACTCTTGACGAGGGAACAGTTATGTAATACACAGTAATGTAACCAGAATAACAAAATCAAAACCAGAATTTATGTTTTAAAGTCTCTGCCAAGTCTGTGCATTTGCCTTGCAAGCTATGAGCTACAGCAACTTTAAACAATTTTCCCAGGTGATTTGAAACAGAATACATAAAACACTGCAGATAAAGTTACTAGAAAATCACAAGCATAAAAACTAATATCTGACTGCTGTACACACTGCTCACAATACTCAAGTCTACATTCCCTCAAGGTGAGCAATTTATTCAAACCTCACTAGTGACTTTTTTCTCCAACTTTGACTGCAATATAAAAATTTAACATTAGAGATGTAGAATATCTTTATGGAAGTTAAAAAACCCAAGCATCACTAATACAATTTGCAGTTTGTAGTTATAGTTTATTTATCTCATTTACAGTTCTTCTTGCCATTACAGCATTTCATTTACAAGTGGGAGCAATCTCTTTCTGCCTCTCATAAATTATTCTGTAACAGTTTTTGCCATTTTTGCAGTTTCCCTCATTTTCCCTCTCCTCTTCACCCACGCCTTATACCTTTATTTTAACTGCATCACAGCTGACGCACTACTTTTTATATCCAAAGAATTTGGACAGCAGAGCCCAGGCCCATGCAAGAGCACATTTTTGTATTTGTCAGGCATTGTCTCTTCAGACAACCTGAGCTCTGATATCATTTTTAGTGGTGAAAATTTGCCTCCAGGAAGTACCATCATGAAGTCTCAGTGAGATAGTTTCCAATGGAAATATCTGAACACATCTAAATATTTAACATCGTTGAGCAAATTATCTTTGCAGTAGGAAAGTTAGACATGTAAATTCTTAAAATCCCCTATAGACCTTCAAGTGATAGGTAGAAAATGAAGAATTACAAAACAATACATACAGCTCTCTTTCTGAATATTAACACCAAGTCATTTCTAATGAATGAAAAAAGATCAGTAATTTCAACTTAAAATTTTTGACACTTGCTACTTACTAGGCGATTTTTTCTGGCTCAGCTTCAAAATAGGCTTTGTCATTTTGGGTTTCTTGATAAATGTCCCTCCAGGTTTGTTATATGGCTGTGGTATCATTTTCCTTTTTATTCCTCTTGCAGCAACTGCTGCAGGACTGGGTTTGTTATGATAGTCAACGACAATTCCAGGTCTGTGCATTCCGCCAAAGTCTCCCATATGCTGAAAATTTGCGAAACCAAGAGGAAGGTTATTAGTGTATGAAAGCAATGTCAATAAAACAACTACTTGGTACAATATGACTGTGACCTTAACTAAAATCTGTGTTCTAGAGCAAAATGCAGGAGGAAACTTAAGCTCCTGGTCTGCAGTCTGTTTGTGCAATGGATTTGCGGTGTTTGCCCAGTAGAACGAATGCTTCTGTACAAACTGTGTTTCTGCTTATTCAGAACCATTGTCCAGGCAATGAACATATCTATCATATCTCAGCCTAACATCTTCACTCCTCTCTTCAGATTCTCTAGATAATGAATTCCATCTCCCTCTGGGAAAAAAAAACAGCTAACAACTCAGTTTTCAGCACTAAGGAAAAAAACCCAGCAGCTTAAAAAAAAAGCTTCCTTGCTTTATATCTTATGCAAAATGATATAGTAGTGATCTAAAGACTGAGTAAAGAAGGTTGCCCTGTGTGGAATACTGATTAATTGAAGGAAGCCCATTCTCTTATCTGTCTTTCCACTGAATCCAATAAAATCAGAACTTTTAATTTGGGCCTGGAGAGAGTGATACAAAAACAGTGCAGCAATAGGAATGAAAATTCTATTGAAAGACTAAACCTTTCCACTATTTCTAAAGTTACGTACAGTCATTTGTGGACACTTGTATATGAAAGTTACCTCTCTGAAGACATGGAATAAATGAGTAATCTGAAGAGGGGAATTTAGGTAGCTGGAACATTTTCAAAAGTGCTGACATGCTTCTTAATATTAACTTAATTACTTGATTAATAAAGGGCAGAAGAGAGCCCACCAACTGGATGAGTGAATTGGATAAGCAGAAATATGTCTTTCCATGAGAAGAGAACTAATATTACACTGTCAAAAGAACATAAAAGTAACTTCAAAACGCTTATGAAAAGTATGACTTTTTAAAGCAGATTTTAAATGACAGACACAGTACCAAAACAGGCACTTTCCATAATCAGAAGTCCATGCACAAGATCTCCATGTTAATTTATTTAGTTAAGATAGCTATAAACTGCCTAGCATGTATATTTACATCAGACACAAATTTGACATGAAGTACAAACTCGATAATTTCAAGGGTTTTTTTAAAAAGGACAATCTACCTATTAAAGGTGCAATGCATTTTACATATGTAAGTAGTCTAGCCTTTTACATACTCCTTTATTACATAAAAGACTAAAAGGATAAATTTCAAAAGCAAATTAAAAAAGAACTCAGTTGCAACTCTGCACAAAGCCTTCAGATCTAAGTGAGTTCTGAAAGGATGGCATAAAGGCTTAAGAATGTAACATTTTCAGCTTCACAAGCAGAGAAATGAAGATTAGAATCTTTTTCTCATACCATGCTACATGTTAACTAACAGCCATGTGCAAATCTGAGCTAAAAGTTGAATATGGCAACTGCAATGCTCAAGAATGCTGCAAAGTAGACTTTCTGGAACAAAACCACCACGCAAGTTAAGCATATAAAAGACCCAGTAAAAAATAATCTTCCTCTACACTTCGAGCTACAACAATCTGTATAGTTTAAAATTAAAGAATCACTTCCCAAAGAAACACAGCACGCTCAGGAATTTTAAAAGGCAAGTTACACCTAGAGGCACAGGCAGAAAGGTGTTCACTGAATATTTCGTGCTTAAAAAAAATCAAAACTGGGATTATAAAACCAAGACAAAGGGACACCATCAACCTAAAGTTAGTATTTCCGTCAGGTTTGGGGTTGTATTCTCTTCTGCTGTATTTTTTGCCTTATTTAACATCAAGTATTACTACCTCAAACTGCAATCCACTGTTTTGCATACAGTTTAATCATGCTGTTTCATGGACACACTTTTTACATCCTATACTGGAAAGGAATCCACTGGGAAGCACTTAAGTCTTCAAAATGAATACAAGTAAGAGGACTAGGCATACTGTGTGGAGATTAATTTCAGTTCTGGGAAAGGACCTGATTTCAAGTTGATGATGCCCCTTTAACCATGCTTTAATTCTGAGAAAGAATCACTGTAACTGCTAACCACTCACCTTTGCCATTTCTTCCCCATCACCCTTCCAGTAAACAAGTCAGAGTAAGAATTGAGTTTAAAAGAAGACTTGATGTTTGATAAAACATGTACTCAACATATTAAGGAATTAGCTAAACTTCTCCCTTTACACGAACCAAAAACTGCTCTAACATTCACAACCTGGGTTTTATTTTTTTCTTATACATTGCACCTTTAACCTACTCAAAACTTCAAAAGACTTTGAATTCAACTTTTACAATATTCAAAAATTTCCCCACCAGCAACAGAGATGCTAGTGTTTACAAGGAAAAATGAAGTCCTTTTAATCCCTTTTAGACCAAACCTACTACTTTTATCTTCACCTTTCAAACAAAAGGAGAGATTTAACAAACCTTATCAACTAGTCTATTACTCATTTCTTTCAGCAGAAAGAGGGACTGGGTTCTACTTGAAGACAGCTTCAAAGGGATAAACAACATTGTCAACCACGACAGTTTGCTTGGACAAAACCCCCACACTGTACTGAACAGTGCATTCATTTTAAAGCAGTGGTCTTGAAAGGGTTTAAAAGAGTGTCTAGTGAAAAGAATCTGAAAAGATTCTGTACTTACTCCTCGGCCTCGGCCTCTGCCTGTTGATGGTCCTCCAAAAGCATCATAGTTTCTGCTTCCAAATCCACTTTCAGGATAAGCAGGCGTTCCTCTCCCCCGAGAGCCTACAGGTGCAGGCTTCATATGGGGTGAAGAAAAACTGCTGTAGGAAGAGTAACTCTCTCTTCCTCTGTCCTCCATAAACCCAGGCCTCAATTTTGAACGGGAGTAAGGTGCTTCCCAGCTAGACCCGCCCTGGTTTCTACCTCCGAAAGAGTCAAGGCTATTCCGGTAGGAGTTGTCAAATCGACCACCATAACTACCTCCGAAGCGGCTTTGTTCGGGTTCATTATAACCATAGCCAGATCTGTACAGATCTCGCCCACCCAGAGAAGACCCGGAGTCGTAAGACTCATAAGGTCCAAACCTGGAAAAGTTGCACAGTGAGGAGAAAAAAAAGTAAGCTTACTAATGTTATACATTTCAAAAGACAAGTTATCAGTTGACATTTATCAACTAAAATCAATTTATTACTATACTGATCTGTACAGTTGTGTTATTGTTTAATCTTGATTAGGGCTGGGCAATTCACACTATGACCAGACAGAAAGCTATCTGAGCCATTTTTGCTACAAACAATTCTGAAGTTCAATATACCTGAACTTTGTTTACTTAAATTTTCAGCAACATTTATTTACTAAAACATTATTGGAGCCCAGCCCTAGTCTCACAAAAATAATCACCTGCAGACATTCAAAGCCTAGTCAAACTCCCCTTTCTTCAAAATCATACCCTCACAGTCTAACAGTTAAACAGCAGTTAAGAGGCGGCTTAGTTCTGAACTGAGGGGAAAAAAAAGTTTTGGTTTTTTCAGTGGTACAGTTTTGAGTTCCAAAGTATTGACAGTTCTCATTTTAATGGAAAAATACACATGCTCTTCCATTCGCATTTGGTCGTCCTGGAATTTTTTTTCCCTGTAAAATTCAGTCTCACAATCAAAAAAGTTCATGGTCTTCAGTGTATCCAGCTTCCATGTGCAGACCATTAGGTCTAGCAACTCAAGATTCTGAAAGTCTCCCCAATGCATGCACAGTGGACACAAAAACAGTCCTTGGAATTTCAGAGAGAAGCAACAAGGAGCTAAAACCTTCAGCTATTTATGAAGAGTTTGCTTTGTCTGGGACTCAGGCAGCGTCAGGCTAGAAATCAGTATTTGTAACTACTTGGAAGGGAAACACATTAGTGTCCCTGCAGGGTTATTAACGGAGTATTGAGCAGATGGGAAAGACAATCCCTTAACTGGCACAATACAACCTACAAGAAATTCCACTTACTAACTGTATCTAGAGTAAACTGAATGCCTTCGTTTTAAAATCTGTTCATCTCAGAAGACTCAAAAATACACAGAAAATGACACTAGAAAAAGTCCATGCATATTACGTTACATAGCAAGAGACATTTTGGTGTTCAAGTAGTCATTCAACCTCCATCATATGCAGATTACTATATGGTAGGTACAGCTCATTCCTGAATCTCTGCTCAGACTTTTAAATCGATATTGATGTTCATTATTAAACAAGTTATACTTAACTAAAATGCTTAATAGAACCGAGCAGCACAACACAACACTTCTCCAGCCTCCCTGTTTGCTACTGTCCTTTCCCAGTGGCACCACAGTGACTACAGACAGGAACCACACAGTAATTTGGCAACAGCCAGACAAAAATTCAAGGGCGCGCACAAGAAAACCATCAGATTATCTAAGTTTTCTTCACATTTTATCTTCTCCAAGATAGAATCACTACTCTGAAAAGCATGCTACTTTGAATACAATATTAAGACCTAAATCAAATCAGCTGCTCCCTATTGTTTTTATCTGAAAGAGCAAATCAAATAGTATCCTAGCATTAAATACACAACTTTAAGACCACTGCATCATAATTTTTAGTTTTAAACTAATCCATCTTACAAAGCAGCCAGAACATGCACACAGTTTCAAGTGTAATCAGTACCTTCCAATGAAATAATCTGGACATGACTTTCAGATTCAATACCAAGATCACTTGAGCACTGCACATTCAAACCAAAGAACACAGACCCTAAATGTTCCTTGAAAACGGAATGTTGATAGATTCAGTCTAAGACACTAAACCAGTTAGGTCTAGTCCGCTGTGTCAGAAATGGTGTGTCAGGCCAATCAGCTACAAATTGCTAGACAATACTGAAAAATAAGACTTTTGCTATTTTCATCCAGACGCACTGTTTCACTGTCAAACTTTTCCACAAAAATGCTGGTTATTACAAGAATCTAGCACTTACAGTTTAGTATTTGCCAGTATTTATCAAACATGAAGACTCAGAACAAAAGCGTTCATACAAAATCATAACAACATGCCTCAGGAACACTTAAGTTAGAAGAATGATTTAAACTTAAATTGGATTTCATCAATTCTTGGGACAACTGAAGGATTATTTTACCTGTTACCACCACCACCACCTCCTCCACCTCCATGACTCTCCATCCCATAGGATTGGTTAAGGTAAGAGTCCATGGATCGTGGGCCACCATAGCCTCCATGCCCATAATCCCGGTCCATGTCTAAAAAAAGAGCAGAAAAATGTTTATAAAGAAAGCAAGTGAGAATTCTTATTAAGTAATCTAGTTTAAATTCTTAAATAAAAGGTTTACTCTTTGCCACGGTGCTTACAAACAAAATACAAAATTGACAGCTGCAAACCAACTTTGACACTGTGCTTAGAGAAGCCATGTGTCTTTGTCATCATCTGAGCACCTCTTAACTGCAATCAAGTTCCTAATTTTTTCTAATAGTAGGTAACTCAGGATTATTATTCCATCAGCTGGAATCATCATAAATTAAGAGAATTAAATGAAGATACCTGATGTAAAATATGTCTGAAATTGTAGAGAATTAAGACCACTTCCAACCCTTTAATACAAGGAGCTCACAGGCATCTGCTCTCTCTATCCAATGCCCCAAGAAACAAACCTTCACTCACATTGAGAGACCCTGGGTCAAGGTTACAAGCTGTCATGCTGCAGTGCAGCCTCTGTATTTAGGCTACAGTCAAAAGAACCTTCTGCCATCTAGCACAGACAAAAATCCACCCCAATCAGCACTGAGCTGCAGCTCACTAACTGCGCTAAGATGCTGCTATTCACAGCCGAAGTGATGTCACTTCCTGACATCTTGTAATGAAGTCTGGCAAAAGAACCAACTTCCTCCTTAGCACTGGGAGGTCTATGTAAAAATTCTGGGCAAATAATCACTCAAATTCAAAGCACTAAAACAATGCTGCAGATCTGCATAACGAGTATGATCCACTGGCTTCCTGTAACGTACACTATCTGCACTTCACTGGCACTCTGGAGACCAAAACTGCTTCCCAGTACCAACCACCACCAAGTTTTGGGTAATACCAAGAAAACCTGGCAAGTCAAGATTCACAGAAAAAGTAACACAGAGAAGGAATACACAACGAACACAGGAAGGATAAAAGTAAGACCAAGCAGCTGTTTACTCTGACGAGAGTATTTTATAACATTTCAGTGTCTTCACATGTAAACCACTGACTTTTCCAGGACAATTAGCTCTCTTGAAGTCATAAGAAGTTGTCCTATTTAAAGAAATACAGCAACTCTCTGTGCATATCATTTCACAAAAATAACTGCAGTGCTGAAAATACATATATAAATTATATCCTGTTTGTACCTACTTCTTGTTAGCACCAAGTCATTGTAATTTATTTTCTTCTTTCTGTCAACAATGAGAATTCTGCAAATGATATTAAGCTGGCTGTATCACTTTTACACAGATACTGTTAGCATGCCTGAACAGAGACTGCAACACATAAAGACCTACTGCTGACTTTTATTCTAATGATCATAGGTACTTTCTAAAAAATTAAAGATGATACTTCCGGGAAAAGAAAAAAAACTTTGAACATAGAAATCACACTGTACCTTCTCATATTCTGAACACAAAGATTCAAAAACCAAAGCACAAAAAAAACCTTTTCAAAATAATAATCGTGTGTCACAACAGGACACGGAATGAAGGCACAGCACACAAAGTGACCTCCAAAGGCAGGAAAGAGAAAATTTATTTACAACTAGGGTTTTTATAGTTTTCCAGGGATTGCCTCTGCATTGGAGGGAGAAGTTGCCACCTCTCCATCCCCACTGGCAGAGACAAAAGTCCATCAAAGGTCTCTCCTTGAGAGAGGAATGTAAACAAAGATTGTTTTTCCTACGAAGTCCTTGAAAGACTCCACTTCAACGTGTAAACATTCGAAAAGTTTTAGAAAAGTTAGAAAACTCCAGAGATTCTCAGAAGGCTTTAAAAATTCTCAGAAGGCTGTAGAAATTCAGGGTGACAATCCTGTAGCACCACCCATCATCAACATAAATTGCAAAGAGTTACTGCAAAAAGAAATGGATGAGGCTTCTAATAAAAGCATCTAATGTTCCCCTCTGGTGTTTCTGAATGATCTGCCACCTAATCCAGTACATTACCCTCAAGACTGTATACATAAAGATGCAGACCAGCAAAAGGAAAAGACAGTCAAGAAAATAAACTCAGTTTCACAGAAATTAAGATGCCCATGGGATCATCTTATCTCAGATCCAGGTTGTTAGATTTTTTAATACAGGATAACTAATCAAAAGACACTGACATTCTGAAAACTGACATTCCTGACCTGAAAGCACCCAATAATTTACCTTAGTTTGACCTGCTCCCTATTATCTACAGGCCCCAAGATGGCACAAAATCAATGAGGTTAAGAGTTGAGAACTGAAAGGAAGAACACAACATGACACACAACTATCAAAATCCCTGCCACTGCAATGCAATTCTACTACAGCACAGGAAGTAGGGACCAGTGTTCTGCATATGCCAGCAGTTGAGTATTGGAAAAATACACAAAAACTTTCATGTGAAAAGAACACTTTCAAAAATGGTTTAAAAATCGACATTTTGAAATATACTTTTAGTCTAAAATTTTTAGCATGAAAGCAAACACTAAAACACAATTTACAATCACAGAACAACTTCTGACATCCACACGTGTTCAACACTCCTTACTCATTTCATGTTATATAACATCAGCAGTCTTGCTGTAAAGCTATGCCAGTCCCAAAACCCTCACACCCCTGCCTTCAGGACATCACCACCATCTCCTCCCTAACAATGAACAACTTATTTATCCCTTTCCAGACTCCCTGCCCTGCATTTACCTACCTTATAATATATTCACACTTGAAAATGGTTAACACAGGATACAAAAGGTACAAACACATGAAGAGGGATGAACACTTGAATGATTTATTGCAAGAAACTGAAGGAAGCAAATGAAATTTACAAATAATAAACTAAAGAAGGATCCAAGTCACTTTTCACAAAACAGACATGCAAGTCCTGGAACTGAGTTACAAGTCACTAAAAATTAACAGGGCTTTAAGACAGAAATTGGATAAATCAACTGGCATGAAGTTCAAAGCACGTCAAGCACAGACTATGGCTGGCAAAGTCCCCAAGCTGCAAACCAGTGAAGGCATATAAATATGCCAAAGGAGTACTTGTACTACTTGTTCCATGCCTCCAAACAGAGAGTGACATCCAGGATACTGGTGAGGCAGGACAGACACTTTTGACCTGATCTACTGAAGGTGACCTCATGATCTCCTTCCAACTATTTCATTAACTGTTCCACATTGCTGAGCAGTTAATCTATCATTCCAACCACTGCCCTGCTGGTTCAGTCATCAGCTGCAAACTTTACCAAAGATTTCTACATTTTATACTTCGTGCCCAGAGTCTGACAAAGAAACTGCATTCAAATTAACAAGTGCAGTATCTCTTCAGATATTAAACTTTATTCTGGAAGTATGTTCTCCAGACAGGCTTTAACCTAAGAAAGGGGGAAATACATACAAGACAACAGTAAATATCCATTTACATAAATGAACATAAAAAGGACTTTAGTGTAGTAACTGATTAATAATGACTGTCACCACCAGTAGAGATGTAGAGAAGTTGCCTGTCTCTGCAGACAAAATGTGCAATTGTTTCACATGCTAAGAGAACATGTATTTAAACACTAGGGAAAAAACAGCAGGAATTGTATTCCAGTGTCTCAAACCAAAAATTCAAAAGAGTAGTAGTTCATTTAAGTTTAAACAGTAACTGCTTATCATAGAAACCTTCGAAGAAATATTGTACCTGTGTATCTATGAAAACTACAGAATGAAAAAGAGAGTGGTCCATATTTGCTCTTAAAGCTTAAAAACGAGAGACAATCTCTGAGATGAAGGCATTATCAAAGCACCTGAAACAAAGAATTTATTAACAGAATAAATCAGGTTTTGGCATCTGCAGCTTCTTGCATAAATACCCTGTGGATGAATGAGCCATTGAATTTAACTACAGAAACAGAAGAACCTGCAAAAAACTATCTGGTTTTTAATTTCTAGATCATAGTTGTCTACTTGTCCTGAAAAGAGGGGAGAAGAGCTACATCAAATGTGAAAAAAATATATTACCTCTTAAATAAAAAAAGAATGGGATACTAAAACACAAGTTTAATTTACAAATTAAAATGTTAATGTATATGTATTTCTTCAGATTAATTTGAAAAAGAAGCCTTTTTGGTGGAGAGATCATTTAAAATAGCTGCAAAATAAATCTCAACAGCCAGTAAAGAAAAATCAAATTTTCCAAAGGAAAAGAACTACAAAGTAAACAACCAGTAGATAAGACTCAGAATCTCTTGGTACAAAAAACTCATTTTAAAAGAAAAAGCTTCAGAGCAGAGAACACTGAAATCATATTCACAGCATAAAGACAAGAAATCATTTTAAACAGTATGCTCCATGTGAAGCAGATGAAAAGGCTAAGAAAATGAGAAATGAGAAAGATTTTGCAGAATAAGTGATAAATTAAAAAAGCTAAATTTAAACTAGCAGAAGCTTTAGAGTCTGCTGTGCAATAAGCAGCAGTATTTTTTCCAGGCACGTTATATTTTCATAACACCATACCTAGATTGACAGGACGACAACCTTGTCATAAGGCCACTTCCCCTTCCAGATTCAAAGGACAACAGTTGCAGTAACTAAAATATTAACATGAATATATAATATTTCTGCTAGTAATACCAACAATTTATTCTGAAGGGCATGTCAACTCTGGGCTCAAACTGAGCCATCAGGAAGGGACAATGGTGCAATTACAGGAGTCATCATACAACTAAAAGTGCTTCCCACTGGCTAAAAGTTTCCAACACGCAAACCTTGCCAAGAGCTCAAATGAAAATTAGGCAAAGATGAGAATTCCCAACATCTACCCTCTCCTGCCAGTCTTCTGAACCCCCACAAAACAGCCTTCAACCTCCTGTACAGAACCTGGGTAAAACAATTTTTATATATGCCTTGCTCATGTACATGCAATATATAATCAGTCATGGTAAAAGTTTCAAGCTGCATACATCATAACTAAACTTTTTAATAATTACAAATAATAGCTTAATTAACACAATGAAAACTATTATTACAGAGGTACATGAAAGGAACACTCTAATTGTACAATACACATTTGATTAGTTACTTCCCCTACGATGAGCCTGGATTCACTTTAATATTCGTGTCATCAGAACTCAGAAAAGCAGGTTCTGTTTAACAGTTACACTGAATATTCCAATAAGATACTTAAACTGGCACTTTAGAATAAACTTTCATTCTAAAAATCAAATGGGCATTTAATTAGAAATCAATCCAGAAGATGAAAACACAGGGCAATATCTTTAATTTATTTACTATTTATTTATTTATTAATTTTACTATGCAGAAAACTGTTTGCAAAACAATAGAAAAAAATCCAAGACTCAAGAAATGTGTCACAAAAACTGTTACATTGCAATCAAAGATGCATCTATAATCAAATGTGTCATTTCCATTTAACAGCCAGCACGAGTGTCAAGAGATCCAACAGCAAGCACTTATTTGACAGGATCTGTAACTGAAGGTTGGATACAGTATCAGTAAAGTTTTTACATTAAGATCCTTTTAATACTTGCTTGCATGTGGCAAGAGATGTCAAAACATTTCCTGAGTCTTGTCTAAACTCATAACCTTGATCATCTTACCAAAGTATGTGCATTCCTTTTTGGTTTATCTACATGGTATTTTTGACAGTGCAAAAACAAGAGGTAGCTTTTGGTGTAGACATAACATGTTTTTTCTACATTCCTTTCCAAACTGTTAGTTAAAGTAAACTTTTTGGGTAAAAAAAAAAAAAAGTAAGTAAAACTCAAGCAGCTACAGGACCTGTTTTTTATAAAAAAGGACAATATCTTTTCTTTTCAACAGAAGTACTAAGAATCAAATACAGTACTCTGCAAGAATATACTGGTTTATGTAAAAAAGCATCATCTTAAGAAGTCTGTATTTCTGCCCCACCCCCATCCCCACTCCTTTATCTCACATTTTTTCATTTGGAACGTGCAGGAGTTCATGTTGACATGCCCAAGATGAAAATCAAGTATTACTCCCAGACAGTTATAACTCCTTCAGAAAACAACATGAGCAGTCAAACCACGTTACGCACTTTTAAAAACCCGTTTCCTTTTTTGCTTTTGTTAACACTGATTGCTCAGCCCCAACTCTTTTTACAGGTTAGACGTATTTATAGCTCATACCTGAGACTGACCCACTGGGCATGTTCACACCACAATGCATGGGGGTATCTGGGAATCTCCAATCTCTGTCTTCAGCTGGAGAGGATGGGTCAGTGAGAATGACTTAGTGCTTAGCAAGAGCTGGAGGGGAGAGACAGGGAGCCGCAACAAGAGGCGGCTCTCTCTCCTGTCGGATCTCCAGGCTCCTGACACGACCCCCTCAAAGAGCTCGCCCCGAGCTCCCCCCGGCTCT
>VYXD01006830.1:4518959-4545671 GCA_013397195.1 Hylia prasina
AAAAAAAAAAAAAAAAAAAAACAACCAAACACTTAGAATATAGATTAAAAATCAACCAAACTTAACAAACTTCTTTATGTAGCTCCTTTAAAGAAAAGGCTGGAAGCCTTCAAATGTGCCATAACACAGAGCTGCTGGAGCTTGTACGCTGGATGGCCCTGCTGGAGCCTCAGCAGCAGCCCACTGGCAGCAGTGGGCATTTGCCAGAGACAGTCATTGCTGTAACCCTCGGGCCACAGTAGAACACTGAAGTTAGCATAACAAAACCCATCTCAGGTTTTGGGTTGGTTTTTGGCATGCTTGCCAACAGTTGGTTAGTTGGGAAGAGAGAGAGGGTATCAGCTTCATTATGACACAGCCTCAGAGGAGAAAGGACCTTTGCGGAACAACTTCCTCGTAATTGTCAAATTATTAGTGAAGTGAATGCAAATACAAGAAAATTAGCCATTATGCTTATTGCTTTTTATATCTACAACTTGCTTTTACTTTACACTCCTTGGAGTCCAGCTCTAGTTATTATCTAATCATGCAGAAAAGTGCTGCAAGAGGCATGCGGGATTCCGGTCGGGCTCTTTGCCCTATAGCCTCCACACGGGGCGAGTCAGAGCTGCGTGGGTGCCCTAAGCAGGGACAGAACTGGAGTTGTTATTGCTCTTTCCCTCTCAGTCAGCCCACTTATGTCCTGGAGCATTTCTTTCAGTTGCTTATTACGTGCCCATTTGCTCCCATGTTAGAAATGCCTGTGCCATACCCCTTCCTAACTTTCTCTTTCCTTAAAAATAAAAAAAGCCAAACAAGACAATAAACTAACACATACAAACATATTCAGTGCCAATATTTTTCAATTCTTCTGTATAGGTAATTCTGTATCAGAAAGAGCACAAACCCAGTTCCTTTTCTTTCATGCTGCAGTAGGCTTGGACATGGGTTTCCTACAGGACCTGTTCACAGACAAGACTGCACATGCGCCTGTGCTTC
Source organism: Hylia prasina (assembly GCA_013397195.1). NCBI lineage: Eukaryota > Metazoa > Chordata > Aves > Passeriformes > Sylviidae > Hylia > Hylia prasina. The sequence goes on from VYXD01006830.1 coordinate 4,519,938, forward strand.
CTTCCTCAAAACTGCCATGAAGTCACAGACACTTTAAAAATACATTAAAAAAGAGGGAGAGAAAAACAAAAAAAGGTTGAGTGTGTATATATATTTACACTTGCAGGCCACTTTCTGAGTCTTTGCTCTTGAGTTTTATTCTTGTAATTTTCAGTGTGACTGAGCAGTATTTTTTCTCATTTCTAGTTTTTATTGTTACTTAAAGCTCACATTTTCATGCTCTCTTGAGTCAGACTGCAGAGGTGTACAGCAAACACTGGTACAAGACTTGTGATAAAATCACCAGAATGTTAGCATATGATTTGACATAACATTTCACTTTTTTTTTTTTTTCTGTTTCCAAAGTAGTTCATGCCAGGAACAATTTCCACCTGGCCCAATACATCCTGCTGTAAGAGTGCTCAGTAGTTTTTCCCTTAAATTGTGTTGGTGAGTATTACTGAAGGACCTAGAAGGATTTTTCCTATAGTACAAGAAGGGAAAATTGCCCTGTGTTTTTGCTGGGTCTATGATACAGTGTGTACATCATGGAACACAGTCAAACTTTCATGTAACAGTTTATTTCCAGGTTACTGACATTTTATAAGGAACTGCTGCATAGTTTTATGAAAACAAGGTACATATGCAAAATACTTTAAAAAGTGTAAGAGAAGAAAACAGCTACAGCTTCTTTCTCACACTGCATTCATGCTTACTTCCCATGCACTTCAAGGATGACAGAAGTTTCAGCAAACTCTTTACTGTTCAAGGTTCATAAAACTTACTGCTGCACATGTTTCTCAATGAGATTTTTGTATGTAGTGCAACATGAAAATTTAATGCTGAAAAGAATGATTCTCTGTGCTTTCCATTTGTTTTGCTTTGAACTAATCTACAGTGAGGAGCCTCACATACAAATATTGCGGTTTCTGTGAAATGTCTGATGATTACACACTCTGTTAGCTCAATAATTGTGCTGGTAAACTCACTTTGGAGCCTTGGTCAGGAGACAGGATAGGTTTATTCACTGCAAAAGGTGGCTGCTGTGCCACTCACTCTCCCCACATGTCAGCAGCCAGGACAGCAGCTCTCAGGGTGTCATGGATATGAGTGCCTTGGCACTGATGGAGGTCTCACATCCCCCCAGCTCTTCCCTGGGAAAGAAACTTCTCTTTATGGTCTGAAAATGACTTGTGGCCTGGTAACTCTGCCTGCTCCCATCTGCAGTGCAGCTCTGCCTGCCAGGAGACAGTTTTTTCTGCTGAGGCCAAAGCAGCTCATCCAGAAAATGATAGAAAGCATCTGCTCATTAGCAGCTTTTCCTTCCTCCTCCTCTTGCACTGCACTTGTTACTCTGGGTCTCAAGTCCTGGCATGAATGTGGACATCCTCTACAGAGCCTGAACATATTCATCAGTATGAGTATCTCAGTATCTGTCAACATTTCCTCCACAATATTTGAGAGCACTTTGAAAACAGTGCTGGCTGTCTCTCAAAAATCCTTGTGAAACATGGATTTCACTCAGCTCTGTGCTCCAGGGTCTTATATTTGTTGGGCATGTGGTTCCAGTGAGATTCATCATCTGTGGTCCCAATCCAGAAACACTAAGTGCAGATAACCTCAAATAACCACAACTATAGATCTTAATGTGGATGCACAACAGGGTTTTTTTGCACAGGTACACAACTTCCCCCTTTTTCAGGGCTTTTAAAAATCTCATTCTTTCATCCAGTTTATGTGCAATCTCACAAATAGCTAAATCAGCACTCCTGATGGGAATTTCTGAGGGAGGGCAGAAGTAAGTATTGTGGTGAAGGGGGATTCAAATGCGGTTTTCTCTATTTTTGCTACCAAGGGACATGTACTGCTAGGTTAATAGATTCACCCCCTTCACTGCTGAGATTCCCCTGCATATATCCCAGAAGTATTTTAGGTAGCTCTGGGAGGGAACTGTGAAGACTTGTATTTTAACCTTCTAAGTGTTGTATGTTAAGCATTCTATGACAGAAAGGTGAAATCAGGATTCAAACAAAAAAGAAATACATAAGCTTCCCTTTCCTGTCAATGATTCCCACCCAGCTCAGTTGTCTCCAGACATGGGCACTGGTGAACTGGTTTTGTTATGGGCTCTGAACCAGATCTAACCTGTGGCTGAGATTCACCTCTCTTCCTTCTTCTTTCTCCCTTCACAGTTACGACTCCAGCAAAACTACAGGCAAAACTAACAGAGAGCTACAGTGTGAGGGATATTTGCTTATGTATTTTTCTATGGGAGGCAATAATCAAATGCAAACATATATATCTAACATAAAGTTAGGCCCAGAGACCCAGAACACCAGGATCAGTGCTCAATGAAGCAACGGGCTTGCCTTGCCTCCTGCAGCATTCCTGCACACAAAATACCAGGTTTTGGAAATGTATATACCGTGGGCAAAGCCTCACACTGGCCCCAAGCGCTCTGGTTGCTCAGCTCGCACCCAAAAGCAAAGGCCAGTTCAGGCTCCACGTGGGTCAGAGTCCATGGGGGAGTTGGCTGCCCCAGGAACTGATGTGGACTAGACTGGCTGTAGCTTTATCCTTGTATTACGTTCAGGGAATTTTTCCTGCATTGCGCTTGTTCAGTGGAATTTGTATGCAGAGTCAAAGACTGCTGCACAGCCACCTCAGAAAAGTGTGATTCATCAGATGGCATTTGAAAAGGGCCATCCCAGTGTCTGTCCCCTGGAAAACCCCTGGCTGTACCAGCAAAATTTTCTGGTTGCAGTGCTTCTGGAGGTGGAATCCTATTCTGTTGGCCATTCCTAGTAGGTATCCATACACTTACCTCTTCAGTGTATTACTAACAAACACTTTTCATTTACTCATCTAGAACAGGCTTTCGGTATTACAGGAAAAAAAGGGGTTTCTATGTTATTTCTGGAAGCTTATATAATTTTTTCCACTTTCTCCTTTCCTCTAGGCACCACCTCCCTTTGCATAATTTCATTAAGATGTATAAACTCTCCAAGATATATACCAGGGGAAGGAGAGCAAAAGCAGCAATAACAGAAAAAAACACCGAAATATCACTTTCCATCCAAGTTACACAAAAAAAATTGCAAAATTCCTTGGCACCAGAAGCATGGGAAATCAGAGCCACCTACAAGCCAGTGAAGGTGGAGTTCCTGTGTGCACTGTCAGGGCTGTGCCAGCAACAGTAGGAGAGGTATTTTTACAGACATTTGAAGCAGAAAGTCTCAAGACCCTTTGCTGACATCCATGCCACTGCTGGTGAAACCAGTAAAAGGCAGCAGCACTGGAACTGTGCTGTGATCATACCCTTATCATGGAAGTTCAGCTCAAGTGAAAAGGAGATCAACTGTAGGATATGGGGGTTTGAATTAAAACTTCGTGTCTTCTTTGCCTGAGGATCTAAGTAAGAATAGGGAAAAAGAAAATTAAAGTTGCTTATGAAGTCCTATAGCCCTGTCAGGTCTGATTCCTTCAGCAAATTAAAGAAATTTTTAAGCTGATCATAACCAAGGTAGTTCCCAATCTGCCCAGGATTCCTCCAGCCAGATGAGGGCTGTGCCAGAGCAACTATCGCTCCATGAACTTTCACCAGTTCCCTCCTGAAAGAGGACGTACAAGCTATTTGTTTAAAGCTACTTTCCAGATGCTCTAAGTCACAAGAAAAGCAAAGCTATGTATCAGCAACCACGGAAATGGCATTGTCAATTCTAGCTCTTGGATTAAATCAATATGCTCACCATTCATGGGAAATGAAAATGAATTGATGGACTTGGATCTTTTCCCAGCAGGCTACTGTGTCCGCTGCTCCGTGCCACCGGAATGAATCCACCATCTGGCTCTCCTCTTCAGCAAAACACACACAGCAGAGCAAAGGAGTGACCTCCCTTCTCAGCTTGCTGTGTAGTTCTGGATCTGGCTGCCAGGGCAGGGCTGACCAGCCAGGTGCTCACTGCTATATCTCTGGCTGATCCAGATCAGTAAAGACAGGGGGACAACATAAAGATTGGACTTTGTTTACAGCCAAGCGTGTTTCTTTACCTGTAACTCATGTCTTTGTAAATATTTATCCCCAAATGGCATCTGAAGACCCACATTCTATATGGTGTTTGTATTTTCTCTTGGTATGCCTGGAACAGTGGAAATCAATAAAACAAAGGCAGTTTCACTTGCAGGAGTTTGGAGCCATGGTGTTTGCCCAATAAACACCCCATACCCAGTGCTTTACTGCCTAAGAGAACCACACCAAAGTAAAAACATTGCAGGTACAAATCCTGATCCTACAGCTTGTAATAAGATACTTACAGAGGCTGAAGGACTGAGTTGTACAACCCTTGCAGCACTGAGCACTTACCTGAGCACAACCAGCCCACTGAGAAGGCCTGGCACAGAAATATTCCCCACAATTCTGTGGTTTCAATGAAACAGTGAATTTGTTAGCAAAGGATGGCAGCATCTCCAAAATGGCCCTGAAGTTTAGAGAGTGGTGTTTTTTTTCTGATAAATTTAGCATAAATGTACAGTAACATCCTTTCAGGAAGAAAATGCTCCCCACATACTAATAGCATGATACAGTAGAATGGTTCCTTCAGATAAGAAGTTTTGCACTAGATTTTATTAGGGAGCTATTTATTAGGGAGCTTATTATTTAGCGTTTAATCCAGGGCAGCCAAATCATCAGCAAAAAAGAAGAAAACAAAACCCACAGGGAAGAGAAAATAAAAACTGCAGATATTGTTATCAAACTTTTAGCAGGTTGAAATCAGAGCTACCGTGCACTATGGCTCAAGTCGGCAGTTTTCAAAAGAGGCATCTGGAAAAAAACAAGTTTCAATTAATTTTGGATGTGAAGCCAAAGGAATTCAGAACAAACTTTTTGGTAATAGAAAGAAGTCCTTTAAGAGGGGTTAGAGCAGGAACAGTTCACCTCTACCCCAGTTAGTGATGATACTCTGAGAAGCAATCCGTTTTTAGAGGATTGTTTCACTGTTTTATTTTGTTTTGTATGACAGAGCTTCAGGAGGTGAGCGGTGAAGAGGCAGAACAGCCCTGTGAACAGTCAGCACGATGAACTGCAGGATTTCTGTGCTTTCTGTGATGTGCTAGGACCAGTTCCAAACTCCTCATAATCACTGCATTAATCTCACAAGCTGTGCCTCACTTCAACCCTGCAACATTAGAAACAGGAAATTTCCATCCCCCTGGCCTTTGACAGTCATTTAGCCACTGCCTTTGTGCAAAAGCTCATAGAAGGAAACAAGAGCTGCATCTCCAAATGTTGTGGCTGCTTCAGGAGACAGTGAGAGTCTCTGTCTGCTCAGTCTGAACAAACCTTTGCATTTGTAAGTCAGCTCAAAAAAGCTCCAAAACAATTGGCTCATTCTGCCCCAAAATCAGCACACCCCTCAGCAACCCCCAGCATGCAGGTGAGGTGAAGGAGCCCCGTCTGGGCCCTTTTGTGGACAGTGTTCTGGAGAGACAAAATCAGCAAAGGCCAGGCACCAGCCATCCATCCCTTCCTCTCCATGTGTCAGACCATAGGGACATGCCTGTCTTTAGTAAAAATAGAGAGGATGGGGGTATCTGGCAGTCCCTTCTCCCCTTCTGTGAGCAGGAGTACAACTCAAATATCCTTTGCCAGCACTAACTGAACTCCTATCCTTGACTCCTGCACAGGAGCCCACACTGGAGCTAGTCCTGGAAGGCCATGCAAGCTCAGATCACTCAGGAACCAGCAAATGATGGAGCATCCTGCAAGCAGCAGGGAGGAGAGGGGTCCTGCCAGGGATGAGCCCCCAAACAGGGAGCACGTACCATTGTTTGGGTCTGCTTGTGTGACACAATCAAAGAAGTGTCTACCAAAGGCTGTGGCTTACACCAAGGAGTAAAGCTTCTGCCCTCTGAGCAGATGGTGTTTGCATGCCCAGATGACACCGCCGGCTGGTCTAGAAAAAGCAAAGTAAGTATGTGCTCTGAAGGATGGACAAGAATGAGACAGAGAAGAACAGGGAATTCAGCTTTCCTGTCACAGAAAGCGACAGCCTGTAATAAAGGTGTCATGATGAAGGAATTGAAGCCATGCCCGAGGCTGGCAGCCATCCTGTGTGCTCTGCAACGTGAGCACATTGTAGTTGTGGTGCCTCCTGATGGGAAGATGCTCTCTACCAGGGCATTTTGTGGGAGAACCTCCCATCCTGACAGCAGCTAAAGGAGGTGCTGCAGATCATAGGGAAATCAGGACAAAATATGTCATTCACAGTTACTGACAGGAGGAGACATCCCTGCAGGCAGTGGGGCTGCTGAGGGCCAATGATCTTGGGGCTCAGAGCATTTTTAACCCAAGTCCTTGTAAATGGCCCAGTCCCACTACACATCATAGCATGGGAAATCCATCCCAGGTGCCCCACCTGCTCCACTCACACACTGAGAAGCAGCAGCTCACACTGAGGCCCATTAGCTGTTAAGCACTGGAAATCCTGTGGCCAGCAGGATAACAAGTTACCAGCATCTACACTTTTCCACATCACAGAGGACTGACGTAGTTTTATAATATCCAGTGCCTAGTCCAGTTTGCATCTGTCCGTTCATCCTTTAAGCTTCTTTGAACTCAAGTCTTGCACAGAGCTAATCACACCACCACCATTTTGCTAATAATAGCAGCAGCCCTTCAGGCTGTCAGGAGCACTGATTGCTGCCTAACAAAACCACAGAGATGCTACATCTCTGAGGTCTCCTCCATTACCAGCCCCTTCTCAGCCTGGTGAGGAGAAAGCAACAGAATGTAAAGCTAAAAGGTTCATTTTTGGACCCTCCAAGCCCCAACAAGGCTGTTCAGTGTTTCACAACCCATGCTGTCTGCTGTGAGCTCCTCTAGGGCACTCAGCAATTAGAAGCCCTGTAAAGAATGTAAAAAGCATTTAATTAAACAAATATATTCAGAGATGTTGCTAAGGATCATCAATGCAAGAACAAACACAAAGCAAGCTCCACAGGCACAAGGACCTGGACATAGGGCAGTAACCCTGCCTGCCCTCCTCTGAAATTACCTTTCACAGTGGGTGTAATTCTTCTGTGAGGTAACTCCTTCAGAGACACCCTGGTTGGGAGCATACCTGCTGTTCTGGGATAGACATAGCCAAGATTCACTTGACTTCCTGGCAGGGAGGAGAAAGGCAGGTTTCAAACTATGCTGTAGCTGCTTTCTACATGATTATTTTATAGTCTTTTAATTACTTCTGAAAAATGTTTTAATTAAGACCTCTCCTGCAGAGTTCTAGTTCAAAACTGCAGCCTGTCAGCTTTACTGGTCCTAAACTGAAAGAATAGAAAGTTCCTGAGAGAGGACACGCTAAAGCTCCTCTCTGCAATGCCTTTGTGGACTCCTGGAGCTGACCTCTGTCTTGCCGACGTGACACTGAATCACTGGGGTTTCAGATCAGCAGCACCTGGGGAAAACACCCCTGCTCTGGGTGAAGGCTGAAATCTGCGGGGAGAGGAACATGCACTCAGCCATAAACAGCTATGAAGGTCTGAGGAACATTCCCAAGTACTGTCATTCATCCACACAAGTGCTGACTCGCAGGGACAGCGCCACTGCACACACACTCAAATTTAAAGCCAATTTACTTAACTAGATTTTAGTACAAAGACACCTAGAAACCTATCTCGTTCTCCTGGGTCAGATCACGCTGGCATTTTGTTAGGTCTCAAATACCCAAACCAATACTGACAGCAAGCAATTTACAAGCCAGCTGGCCTTTGCCTTTTGTTAAGCACATTTCACAATTTCAATAGCTTAAAACTTGAGGATCTGAAAGGCACCTGGTTTCCAGCTCCACTGTGCATTACAGCCCTACAGACCTGGGTACATACTCAGAGTCTCCACTTGCCAGCATTTTACATCCACAGGATATTCTCACAGCTACAGTGGGGGAACAACTCCACAATAAAACTCTCATGATAGGTCATAGCCTGGAGGGCTTGGAGACCAACCACTGCCTTCAGATGTATCCCCTGGACCTCAGAGAGGCCAAACAGCAGACAAGGGCAGCAGACCCTGTGCAACATCTTGCCACTGCCCTCACCAGCCACCAGACCAAAGGCATCCCGCAAAATGGCCTCTGCATTCCCTTTCTGTGGTGCCTTCCTGCACCAAGAAGTCCTGTGGCCAGATGGAGGGCTGGGCAAAGGAGACATTGTGTGACACTGTTGCTCCTGGGGAGTCTCCTTCTGGCTGAGTCCATCATCAGGGTTGGGGCTCTACACTGGGCGGCTTCAGCCCACGTCCCACATCCCATTACAGACACCACTTTTATCAAACTTGGTAGACTGAGAGGATTGAGAGGAGACGAACAGGAGTTACAACCACACCGAAACAAGAAAGAAAGGCTGAAGGAAGATGTTTAATCCAGGGCAGAGAAAAAAGAGAAGGGTGAAGGAGAAGCACTCATTGCAGAAGAGGCTGTAACAATCATCAGGTGCTCTCTGTCTTCTCTTTGAACAGGGTTAGAAACACACAACCCAATTTCCAACAAAGATATGGGAGGCTCTTGAGACACAAAACTGCAGGAACCATGGGGATGCCAATGGAAATTGCAATTTAAGGAAGTTATGGCAACCCTTTCCCTGGAGGGCTGCAGGAAGAACGTGGTTCCCCAGAGCTGAGAGCTGAAGGGGACAGGATCCCACTTGCCCCAGAACTTGGATGCTGCAGCCCTGGAGCAGGAGGCTGGGAGCTGGAGGGGAGCTTCAAGCCCTGCTGTGCTGGCAGAGCTCTACCCCACCCGGCTATCGCCTGCCAGCCGGAGGAGGGACAATCGGAGGAGGGACAATCCCTTCAGGCGGGAGAGCTGCAGCTCCCAGATTAGACCCTGGCCCTTGACGGTGCCGGGGTTTAGGGCGCTGCTGAGCACGCAGCAGGGCAGTGGCACAGATCCTGGTAGGGCCCTGCTGGGATAAGTGCCAAGATGAGCTTATCACGGATACTTGCACGGGAGCAGGAGGGGAAGGAGAGCATGTAAGCAGCCAGATGCAAAGGCACTCTGCTCGGAGAGGCAGAGGGGACAGATGTGCTAAAAAAAGGCTAAGTCACACAGTGCCTGAAGAATTTGAACTTGGCTCTAGGCAGGAGCACCTGTAACTTGCATTCCAGATTTTACACTATCTTTCTAAAACTTCAGAAATTTCAAGCCAGGGGGCTCTACCTCATCTCAGGACCATTTATTCCCTTTTTTCCCCACTCATTCTGCATTTCCTCCTATTATCACAATCCCCATCTTTCAGAAAGTTGCATGTTTTATTTGACAGCATTCCCTTTATTTTGTGGTTAAGGGCACACCCTTTCTTGTATGGCATCTCCCATAGATGCCTCAGGAGGAGTGAGGTAAATCTGGCTTCCCCAGAAGAGCTGACCCTCCATGGGGTGCTGGCAATAGCCACAACACCCAGACCTTCTCCAGCCTCAGCCAGAGCACCTCCAGCAAAACCCTTTGGGATAAGCCTGCCTGCCTCAAACCAGCAACGTTGGCCCCAGAGTTCCTGCAGCATGGTGTTAAGGAAAATGGTTTTAAAATCCATTTTTGCAAACCACGTGAAGCAGCGAAACTACCCAGAACTGGTTAGCAGAACAGCAACATGTTCGTGCATTTATTCCTAATGGTCTATACAGTCCAGTCCTAACTTGAAATTTTATTGTTTATGGGCACAGCATGTTCATTTTATAGGAACAGACCTGCTCTGTGCTGGAAGACTGCGAGCAACTGTGGTGCTAAATTAGAAGATGGCTTTCTTCCCAAACAGTCATCATTAAACCAATAATCCTATGTTACCTCCAGCATCAAGGGGCAATGTGCTGTTGGAGGCAAGACAGAACAAAGGTCCCAGAGATAGTAATTGCAGAAGGGCTTAGGGGCTGTTCTGTTCAGGGGAGAGAGATGCAGCCTGGCCAAACTCCAGATTGTGTGGTTTTCAAGATCCTCACTTGAATTGTATTGTGTTGATGTGCAGCATTATAGAGCTGCCACTTCTGCACCCATGCCTGGCTGAGTTACAGGAACTATTTTCAGCATCTCAGCCAGAAATGACATCTCTCATGACTTTTATCCTGGAATGAGTTCGTGTTTGTAACCAGCCTGGAAAATCTGTTTCTGAGCTTAATTCTAAAGCCTCATCTTTGCTACAGAAACAACTGTACTCAGTGACACAGTGTACCCTCCCTTGAGCAGCATGGGGAATGATTTGCTGTCCTGGGAAATTGGTGACAGCATAAACCCACAGGGTTTTGCAACCTCAGTGTTTGATGCCTTTGGTTTAAGTGCTGAACACACTGTGTAAGCACAAGTGGTCAGTCTGAACTGGGAACTCTTCTATAGTGCTGAAATGCCAACCATTTGGGTAACGCTGTAAGCTAATCATTAGTTTGTGCAGTAATTTTATCAATTCACAGAGGGAGGCAAGGGATTAATGCCAGGGTCGAAATCACTACAAAATTAGTCTCAAATCTTTCAATTTTGGTAGTCTTAAGGATCAACTTGCATGTTCCTACAGCAAACTTGCTCAAGAAATTTTTTATTTGAATGCCTTCATAAAATGTCCTTCTGAAGAAACAAACCACCCAGGCTTTGGAAGGGTCAGGATATCAGTCTCCAGCCTAAGACAAGGCAGACCAGTGGATGCACTGCACTGTGGTTGGCCCTGCTGTCACTGGAGAACACAACTGTTGGTGCTGTACCTGTTGCTAACTGTCCCTCAGGGCTTTTTTCAAAGGAATCCTATATTTCAGTCCTCTTAAGGTGCTCAGGATGCAACATATCCACATAGCTGTTTTTCTGTACTTCTGCAAGCAAATAGGTCAATGTATTTCTAACCATTTGGTTTTGCTTAAACAGAGCATTAGCAGTTGTCTTGCTGTGTTTCTTCAACACAGAGATGATTAAGTAAACAGCTTGCCTAGAGAGGCTGGAATTTCCATTGCCATCTAACCCATTCTAATATTGACAAACATCTGGCAGGAATGAGTTAGGGAACCTTATTTCTGCATGAGGCAGGGTGGCAGGCTTAAAGACATCGTGAAGTATCTTCTAGTCCCACCCAGACTGATGATGACTTGCTGTCTAAATGAAATTGTGCTGGGATCACACGTTAGAAACACACTGACAGACCTCTGCCAAGCAGCTAATGATGACTGCCTCTGCCTCTTGAATGTTTCTAAATGACAATTTCTGCATGATTTGAGTTTTTCACCATCATTCAGGCATTTTACCTCCCTTAAAGAATCCACACCTTACAGACAGGAAATGTAAGAGTTTGCAATATCCTTCACCCCTGGTGAGGAGAAGGCTGTACCAAACCTTAAAGTAGGTCTCAAGTCACAGGCTTAGCCTCCCTCCTTGCTTTGGACTAAAAAGCAATGCCATGGTCCATGGTGGCTTTCAGGCCAGTTGTTGCATAGAAAACAATCCCATCACCCTGGGTGAAAGCTGCCCAGATAAGCTCCCCTCACCCCACTGTGCCCCTTGACCCTGCTCCCCTCATCCCACTGTGCCCCATGGCCCTGCTCCCCTCAGCCCACTGTGCCCCATGGCCCTGCTCCCCTCACCCCACTGTGCCCCATGGCCCTGCTCCCCTCACCCACTGTGCCCCATGGCCCTGCTCCCCTCAACCACTGTGTCCCATGGCCCTGCTCCCCTCAGCCCACTGTGCCCCATGGCCCTGCTCCCCTTATCCCACTGTGCCCCATGGCCCTGCTCCCCTCAGCCCACTGTGCCCCATGGCTCTGCTATCAGTACTAAGATCCCTCAGCAAATCCAAGACTTTTGTTCTCATGTTTAGCACCCTCACAGGGTTACAGCCCAAAGACTCAACAGAAGCCCCATTTTTTATGTTCACAACAAGATGCAGAAGTTACACGAGGGACTGTCAGGTTTACTGCTCAACTCCCAGTCTTGAGAACTGAGAAGTCTGAACGCCAGAATCCGCTCCTGCACTAAATGAGAACGACAGTCAACACCACAGCTGTAGAAACACCTGCCTTAAGTAAAGGAATCACAATCTAATCCAGTGCCTTCATCTAACCATACACCACTAATTTCTCTGCACATCCATGGGAACACAATATACAGCTATTTGTGTACAATTTTTATTAAAAATGCAGTCCACAAAGCAGAACTCCCATACTGAGACATGATGTACAGTGCCTGGGCATCCTGCTTTGCTACCAGAGAGGGCAGCTCAGGACTGCAAGGCCATTGATGTAGCACGAGAGAGCCTTTCAGGAGTGTCAGGATCCTCCCTTACACCAAGAGGCTTGACAGCTGCTCAGAAATGCCACAGTTCAGTCTGCATCATTGGAAGCAGTTTCCAAAAGGTCAATTTATTGGAAAACTAGAGGATCTTCACCAAAATGAGTTACAGTGGCAGAAGCAATCAGAATGGGCAATTTCCTACTTCCTCTCATTTGAACAAACACAGGTCTTTCTTCCAGGGCCATATATGTGTTCTGCAGAATTCAATTAGCCAAATAAAAACAGTGGTAGGTCATTTAGATTGTGTGCATGAAAAAAACCAAATTGCTGAAGTATTGTGTTCTAGATAGAAACATACCTAGAGGATTTACTGGGAGTAGCAACTCATATCTCTTGCTTCTTAGAGTACAGGCACCACAGAACAAGTTTAGCATGAGGTACTTGAAATCAGAGCTTTTACTATGCAAACACACTTTTCACCCATTAAAAAAATAGATTAGAGGAAGATATAAACGTCTTATTTATTAAATCAAATAGAAATGCAAAATATATTTCACATGCCTTACATGGAAAAGAGATGAACTTCCAAGACTTTAAAGCAAAACTGTGTCAGTTGACACGCAGGAAACAGGAACATTATAAACAGTCACAAAGAGGAGGAAGGACTGGGGGGGGAGGTGACATGGGGTTGCTGGGCAGTTCCTCCCCACTCTTAGAAAGATCTCCTAAAAACAAGAATGGATTTTATGCTAAGCAAGCATTAGAAGCCTGAAATTAATTTTAACATACACTTATTTTGGAGGAAATTGTCTAAAGAGGTACAGTTGGCTACTAACTAGGCAAAACAGTGGTCTAAGTTATGTATACCATACTCATTAAGTAGACATGGGTTTATTTTTTGACTATACCACAGTCATATGAAATAGACATGGGTTTATTTTTTAAACATCAGGGCCAGCAGGAGAATCAGAAACACCAAAAACACCTTTTAAAAACTAGATCAATACACAGCCACATTCTGTGCGACTCTGCTATTAAAAAAGGGGGAAACAGATGAAAAATAGAACTATTTTTCTAAATATTTTAATCATTTTGTCATCCTCCAACTCTTCCTCCCTCCTACACACAATTTCTTGGAAACTGAAATGACACTCAACAGCAAATACAAAGCATACACCAATAGTATAGTCCACAGTTTTTCTAGAGTCAATAGTCCAGCAATTTTAAAGTGATCTATGTGCAAAAAATAAACAAATTAAAGAGTTTCTTAAAAAAAAGAAAAGTCTGCTGCAGCCTTAACTTCTACTTTAAAAAAAGAATCTGAGGATTAGCACTAAGTTTCTCAGTGGGGGACAGATCAGTAACTCCAAGTACTCTGCCTAACCTGTGACTTGGTGTTGCAAAACTGGCAACATCCCAAGTTTACTACCTGCTGGCAAGTGGAAAACAGACTGTATCCCCATGAGAAATAGGAAAACCACTATTCATAAACTGGTCTTCTGAAATACATAAACATATGGTGCAGGTATGTATTCAGAGACTGCTACCTACAGCTGAGAACAGTCCTCCCAGCATGACTAACAGTAAATTATTAACAATAAAATGTGCAAGACTTCTAAGAGCAGTATTTGAAATGTTCTTGCCTGCTCAATGCCTCTAGGCCTAAACTATTTGTTCATTAATAGTGGTGTAAGTCAGGGCAGCTCTGGTGAAGTTACAGTAGAAATCACTGTGCATGAGGATTTCTGTGTGAGAACAGTCCCTTGAACTACAGACTAGTTCAGTCCTGACCACACTACAATAGGGAATTGTGTTTAAACCATGAGTAATCATGCAATCATCTCCCAGCATAGTACTTCTTTTCTGCACACATGGAATGTAAATGACTGAGATTTACAACTGATGATTTTGCAGATTTAATGGATTATATTTCTCTAATGGTTCTGGCAATGCAAACTTAGTTAAAAAAACACCACCAAAGTATCCCAGGCTCACTGGTGTCTCTTTTTTTCCTTTGTTGGATGACTTATCTGGCACACAAGATTTCTAACAGTGAGTAAGTGTTCAGAGACATCAGACCAGTTGGGCTGGGATATGGTAAAGTCCAGGTGTGAAAGACACCACAACGGGTGATAAAGCTTAATAAAGGTTGAGTGAAAAAACAGATCTTATGTCTATTATTAGTCTAGTAAATGGAGATGACACCCCACATCCTAAGCAAGGGCTGTGAAACAGAACAATCACCAACTCATAAAATGCCTTGAGTTTTCCAGATAAAAACTCAGAAGAGCAAAACATGAGCAGTAAAGTCACTTGGTGTTTAATGGCTTTCAAAGTCACCTTCCAAAAGAGTTCAAACATCAAAACTATCTCCAACTTGAAAGCCATATGGCAATATTCTCCCTTTTGCCACCCACTGCTGCATGGGACAGAGGAGCATTATGGAGGCTGAAGGGGAGACCAGCTGCAGGAAGGTGAGCAGCCTTTGCTAGCGTGAAGGACCAGCACACTGGACCACAGAAGGAATCTCACTCAAAATCATGAGGCCTTGAGGAGAAGAATGAAGGCAAACAAACTTGGCCTGATGCAAAACATTGAAGTACTGCAGAGTGTCCAGAGAAGGACAGTGGAGCTGGTGAAGGGTCTGGAACATAACTCCTCTTAGGACTGGCTGAGGGAGCTGGGGGTGTTGAGCCTGGAGAAAATGAGGCTCAGGAGGGCCCTTATCACTCCCTGCCTGAAAGGATGGTGTAGTGAGGTGGGGGTCAGTCTTTTCTCCCAGGTAACAAGCAATAGCACAAGATACAAGTTGTGCTAGGAAAGGTTTAGATAACTAGGAAAAAGTTTTTCACTGAAAGGGTGGTCAAACATTGGAATAGGCTGCCCAGGGAAGTGGTGGAATCACCATCCCCAGAGGCATTCAACAAAAGCACAGACATGTTGATTAGGGACATGGTGGACCTGCCCTGGCAGTGTTAGGTTAATGGTTGGATTGATGATCTTACATTGCCAACCTAAATGACTCTATGAAACCACATACCTCAATGCAGGAAAATGGAGGTTCTGGTACAGTTCAAATCACAGCCAAACTGGTTTCATTTGCCAAGGACTGCTAAACACTAACAACACAATTCAACGTGCGTTTCAAGTGCTGTTAGGTCCATACCACAATACAACATTCAGCCTTGGTTTGTCTCCCCATAATGCACTAAAGTAAAACCAGACCTTAAGGAATAACTTGCATAGTAAGAAAAGGTCATCAATTTAATCATTTACTTTAAGCAGGCAAGCAAATTTGTAAACATTCAAAAGCGGCAGCATCCAAGTTACAAACAATTTAAGGAAAAAAGAATTGAGATTATTAAGGTTCTTTATCCTTGCAAAAATTTTGGAAATTAACTTTTAAAACACTGCAAACATTGAACACTCAGTTGCACTTCTAATTCTGCCTTCCAAGGAATTCTGCTTTCTAAAACATATGATCTCACAATTGCCATACTTTTTTAGCATTTGCCGTTTGGAAGTCAGCTACCAGAGCATTTCACCTCAGTCTAGATCCCATTAGCAAAGGGAATGCCTGTGTCTTGATTCAACACCTCTTTAACTTCTGAGGGTAAAGTGTCAAAGAGGTGATCTTCTACTATGAGCCCACTTTTCCTGAGAAGCTGACACTGCCCCAGCGTAGCTGGCAGACGGTCCAAGCAGTTTCCCTTCAGTTCCAGGTAAGTCAGCTGCAACAGCTGACTTACTTTATCTGGGATTGAGGTAATACAGTTTTGTCCCAGACTCAAAGTCCTCAATTTAACACATTTAAACAACTGTTTTGGCAAAATGTCGACTTTGTTTCCTGTGATGTGAAAATGCTGAAGATTTTGAAGCAAACCTATTTCCACTGGAATCACCGCAATTGAGTTGTAGCTTACATCCAAACACCTAAGTTTCTGTAAACTGAACACTGCGGCAGGTAAGGTTTCAAGTTTGTTATTGGAGAGATAAAGAGACTCCAAATTCTTTATGTGGGTAATGGATGAAGGAATGCTGACTATTTTATTGTGCCACAGCTTTAAACAAGTCAGTCTTTTTAAATGCTGGAAACTGATGATTTCTTCAATTGTGCGTATGCTATTTGACTTTAAATCCAGTTCCTGTAAGTTAGAGAGACTGAAGATGGCATGGGGGATTCTCTCCAGTTCACAGTTCTGCAGTTCCAGCTCCGCAACATTTGTCATTTTCTTAAGGCTATTGAGTACCACAAGCTTAGTGCCATCATTATGAATGACTAGTTTTGTCAGATGTGGTGCTACATCTGTGATATTGGGGGGAATTTTGGTCAAATTGCTCTTCACATGGAGAATTTTAAGGTGTCTTAACTCTCTAAGAGATTCAAGCCCTATCATTTTATTATTTTCAGAGTTCAAGTTGCCTATCAAATACAATTCACGGAGGGTTTTGAGCAAATACACCCACGCAGGAATTTCTGCAACATCTGTGAATTTCACATGAAGGCATCTCAAGTGGTCCCGGAGGAAGCTGAAGGCAGTCTGCTCGACCTTCGCAGGGCAGTGGTACAGATGAAGCTCCTGAAGATTCGTCATCTGGGAAATTTTGGCTGTAATTTTCGCTTCAGGAATCAGCTCCAGTTTCAACACATCCAGATCTGTCAGATCAAACACTGCATCGGGGACTCCCGACAGCATGAAGAGATGCAGCTCCTGCTTGTCCTGGGCATTGCGGGAGACGTGCTGCCGAAGCTTTTCGTAAGTCCATTCATGGTTTAAACTAATCCCACGCAGTTTGTTCTCGCTTACCTCTGACAGAAAGACACCAAATCGCTTAGAATACAGCTGGTCATACTGATCTACCATGTGCAAGAGAAAGGCAAAATCATTTTTGACATCAGGGATATCGCTGAAACTACTCTCTTCTCTGACCTTTTCAAAAGAGTATTCTTTTAAAGGTATTCGGAACAGCCAGAAAAGCGTGTAGAGGCAGATAAAACCATAGACACAAATGAGGGAAATATAGCTGATAAGCAGCTTCTTCAGCATATAAGCCATATTGTGTGTACATTCAAACTGTGTGTAGCCGATCAGGTGTTCCACTTTCGGGTTGCAGATGTGTTCAAAACTGATGGTGTTGACAAAGTTTGCAGTATAGCAGAGAATGAAGATGAACTTGACAGTCTTGATGACAGTCTGGCCAACATAGAGCTTATAAATCAGATCACTGTCTTCCACGTGAGCCCGGAACTTACGGACTTTCTCAAACAGCGCCTTGGCTTGTTCTCCATCTTTCTTATCTAAAATCGTGACACTGGGAATCTCGATCATCGGCTTGTCAGCTGAAAATTTGAAGCCAGATTTGGTTATCATGGGAGTGCTAGCACTTGGGCTTCCTTCATCACTGCTCGTGGAAACATACTTGGGCAGGGACTGGGCACCAGTTAACCTCTGTTTGTTCTCAGAGTCCTCACATGCCGTTTCAGACAATGCTTTTGTAGTCCAAGGAGACTCAAAGCACTTGCCCAATATAGACACAAAATGCTCAATTTTTGAGCAAGTCTTGGGATACTTGAACCAAAAATTACTACTGACTATTAAAATGATAGTATGGATGAGAACAAGATAGGGAAAATACTTCGAGTACCAAGGAAGAGCCAAATGATAGCACATCTGGTTAATAAATACGTACTGCTGAAAATCCAAATTTGTTTTACGGCCTGAGGAATCTTTCTGCTCCTTCTTCAGCTCCTGGTTTGATTCAGTGGGTTGATACTGAGAAGAGGTAGTAGCTCTGCTCAAAATGTCAGGTGCTACAGTAGGGGTAGTTCCAGAGGAAACAGTTCCCATTGATGCTTCTTCTTGACCAGTGGTTGTTTCAACAGTGGTGAAGTCAGCCTTCCCTGCTGTGTCAGGCTGCACTTTTGAATTTACAGTAGACTGCAAAACTGGCAAGCAGACCACTTGGTCTTTTGTCAGCTGCATGGTTCCAGCAAAAATGGCAACCATTAACATAACAACAGCGAGATAATCCATAAATACATCCCACCATGGTTTCAAGATACGGTAAGTTGGCTGGATGTCACTGAGCGATGCAACTTCTGCAAGGGTAAACATTCCTACAAGAGAACAAAGACAAAATCAGTATTGTTGACTGGGGACATTAATTTTACCATTTAAGAACAATCCCAGCATTGGGATTCCAAGTGAAATACCTGAAAGCTATAATGCTGTAGCTGATATATAAAAGGAGAGAAACAATAGACTGCACAGCACAAAATCCAGTTCTGTAAAAATTATTTTTTGAGTCTGAGCACGTTAAATCCAGTACTAACAGTATTTTGTTGTACCTTGCCTTTAAACAAAATAGCATTTTTCTAAATGCTTTGCACTCTTACAACTTGGACAGCACATTTTAGGTCTTGTTATGTTGTCAGCAAGGTCTCTCATTTCTTTTCATCTAGCACAACACAGTATCTTCCACTCCTTCCTACTGAGCATCCACGTGTCTTATCAGATTAATTGGTTCCTTTCCCTTTTAAGTATCACTGCACAAGTGAAAGTGTTGCAGCTACCATGTGAACACTTGGCACAATCTCTTTTAATTTTTAAAGTAAAGTAAAAACCAGTTGGATGGGGCCCTGAGCAACCTGATCTAGTGAGTGGCATCCCTGCCCACAGCAACTAAATGCTATTTTTGGGAACCTTCCAACCTGAACCATTTATTCTATGATTGGACCAAATATTGGTGCTGTATATATTTTTCTCCCCAGCTGATTTAACCCAGCTAATCAAGAACAAACTCCACAGCTCTTTCTTAATATAATGGGGAAAACATTTTTTCAGATTATCATCACATGCTAGTGATGATAGGAAGCCAGTTAGTACAGGTAGGACAGGAGCTGACTGCAAGGCTTTCATTTTATCTTAAACGTATGCATGTGAGACAAAGCAGCAAACTGACCATGTGAGAATCCAAACCTTTCTGCAGCTTTAAATAACTTGCTTTGCTTTTTGTTTTGACAAAATATGGAGGAATCAACTTATCAGCTTTTAAAAAAATAAGCTTCCTGCACAAGCAGGATGTGGTAAAATCATCATTTTGACTGCTGAATGTATGACCCAAATTTGCCATTTCTGAAGAAAAATATATAGCTTGTGTGCACATATGCAGCTGGGAAGGAGATCATATGCACACTATCCCACTTACAGAATCTGTCTCCTTTTGCCTGGGAGAAGAACAGCTTGGCAGAGCCCAAGGAGATCAAAGCAGACAGTAACAAGGGGCATTAGATTTATTATTTTTAACTTGTAGCATAACAGTTCACACAGACCTGCACATTACACACCCCAAAGCATGATAATTTAATTATTTCTAGATAGCAGACATTTCTACACAAAGAATTCAAATACCAGCAATTGCCTACATGGTCAAAGTCACTCACTAGCACCCCTCCTTCCCCAGTGCAAGCAGCTCCCACATCTTAGTCAGTGGGAAAGGCCAGCACTTGTCTTTACTACCAGAGCTCATAATCAAAGTGTCTCCAACACAGGGAGATCCCCAGCCCCTGCCCTCCCACACTCCACTCCCAGAAGCTTTTACCAGTCTTGTGTGCCAGGCCTCGGATCTGGTGGAGGCAGCCAGAGAGGAAAGGCTTTATCTCACTGCAGCACTCATCTCCGTGCTCTTGGCACCGGTGCCAAAACTTAAAAGTTAGGGCTGAGTTTCTCAGGGAGCCAGCAGAAGGAGCTTCCAGTTCTCACTTTCTTTATTTTCCAGTGGGCAAATGAAAGTCAAATACTCCTCTCTCAGAAGTTTTTGAGGTCTTATAGTCCTCCCATCTCCACAAGGACCTCCTTCGTGAGAGGTTCCCGAGCCTGCCCTCGCACACGTCCCCGGGGCTGCGGCTGCTGTACGCAGTGCTGAAGGACACCGACCAGCAACACACCCCAGCTATCAAAGCCTCGCAGTGCTGTCCTTGAGTCAGCTACAAACTCCCACCTTTAATGTCTCCCAGTGCTTTACCTACACCAAGTCACAGCATGACTGCTTGCCCTAGAATTGCTACCTTTGACCTATAAGCAACACCACTGTGCAAATGAGCACAGCATTAGCCATTTGTGCTAATGTGAATTGACTGATACAGAAGGACCCTCCTAACTCCTAGAGCCCAACTACTTGTCACCTGCCCAGAACAGGAGAACCACAAACAACAGTAGAGGCAATTTTTTCCCCCCAAACGATTTTTTTTCTTTCTAGGAAGCTCCCTAGAAGGCATACTCTTGATCTCCACACTGTTTTCACTGTGGTCTCACCTACCCTGGCTGCCACAAGAACTTCTTGTCCACCAGGTGAGTTGAGCAGGAGAGCACAAAGGCGAAGGCAGAGCAAGGACAAGTCCTGCGGGCGCGTGCCAGCCGTGCACGGTGCAGGGAGAGCAGGGCAAGCAGGGTGGGAAGGAGGAACAACATCACTGCAACAAACACAGGCAGCTGCTACTGCTTGCTCCTCTGGGGCTAGCTAGCCTTTCTCTCAACTTTACACTAGCTAATTATGTGGGAAGTTACTTCACTGCGGTTTGGGGCATGGCCTCCAGAATTCACAGAAAGAAGGTGATTTTTTTGTTTCTGCCACAAGAACACGTGGCTAAAGCACAGAAACCCAGGCACTGTAGACATGACTGCTCTAAACAACTGAAATAATGGAAAAGAAATGACGGAGCACAACGTTCCAGCTGAACACTTAGAACAGCAATCAAAGCAAAAGTTAAAGATCGCCTCTACCAGACCTCTGTCTTGCACACACGAAATCATTCCCAAAAAGGTTGGGAGACACAGCAGAGCCTGAGTAATCCTCTTTGTCAGGCTGTAGGCAGCATGGTGTAACAGAAGCTTTACACCAAGAAGTATCACATTCAGTGTTCTGAACAGATCTTTTCTTTCAAGTTACTGATACTCAGAGAAGAGCTACTGTTTTGGCAGAGATTAGCAGTTATAAAACACAAAAAACTCCTCTGTGGCATTACTAACCCTGTCTCATAAAAGACAGACCTTTTTCTAGCTAGCAAAAATCAATTCCAAGAGCTGAAAACAGATTTGCCTCTTACATGTCCAAAATGTTTAATGTTCTGAGTCTTAAAAACCAAAACAAAAAACCATAAACCTACACACAGTATAAGACACATTCTGACAGGCTGCAAATAATTTGATATTTTCTCTCTTAAATCCATCACAACATGTATTGGCGTTTGATTTTACTAAACTAATAACCATAGAACTTTTATTATATTTCTGCACACACTTAGAAATCAAACAATTAAGAGGCACTCAAAACAACAGGTCTGTACAGTACTGTAATGGGTTTGGATTTTCTTTATTCCAGTTGAATTTGAACTATTCAAAGCTTTCAAAACCTACTGTCTAGAATATTCCTTATGGATAGTGGATAGTATTTTCATTGCTAATTTTCAACTTCTTTTAGGAGTGACAAATTGGGCTTTGAGTTTCATTGTAAGTTACAGTGATAACACAGAACTAAGGAAAAAAGAAAGAAAAAAGAAAGAAAAAAGAAAGAAAAAAGAAAGAAAAAAGAAAGAAAAAAGAAAGAAAAAAGAAAGAAAAAAGAAAGAAAAAAGAAAGAAAAAAGAAAGAAAAAAGAAAGAAAAAAGAAAGAAAAAAGAAAGAAAAAAGAAAGAAAAAAGAAAGAAAAAAGAAAGAAAAAAGAAAGAAAAAAGAAAGAAAAAAGAAAGAAAAAAGAAAGAAAAAAGAAAGAAAAAAGAAAGAAAAAAGAAAGAAAAAAGAAAGAAAAAAGAAAGAAAAAAGAAAGAAAAAAGAAAGAAAAAAGAAAGAAAAAAGAAAGAAAAAAGAAAGAAAAAAGAAAGAAAAAAGAAAGAAAAAAGAAAGAAAAAAGAAAGAAAAAAGAAAGAAAAAAGAAAGAAAAAAGAAAGAAAAAAGAAAGAAAAAAGAAAGAAAAAAGAAAGAAAAAAGAAAGAAAAAAGAAAGAAAAAAGAAAGAAAAAAGAAAGAAAAAAGAAAGAAAAAAGAAAGAAAAAAGAAAGAAAAAAGAAAGAAAAAAGAAAGAAAAAAGAAAGAAAAAAGAAAGAAAAAAGAAAGAAAAAAGAAAGAAAAAAGAAAGAAAAAAGAAAGAAAAAAGAAAGAAAAAAGAAAGAAAAAAGAAAGAAAAAAGAAAGAAAAAAGAAAGAAAAAAGAAAGAAAAAAGAAAGAAAAAAGAAAGAAAAAAGAAAGAAAAAAGAAAGAAAAAAGAAAGAAAAAAGAAAGAAAAAAGAAAGAAAAAAGAAAGAAAAAAGAAAGATGCAAACGCCGGTCTGTGTCTGGCAGGCAGAGCCTGCAACACCCTGCCATAGGTGGTCTCCCCTCAAAACCAGTCATGGCACACTCTACTCACAAGGCCAGTACAGAAAACATCTGTGAGCAGATAGGTCAAACTGAAGAACAAAGTCCTGTGGCAGCTGAAATGTTGTAATACCTGATTGCTTATGGTGAAAACTTCTTTCAGCCCTTTTCAGGGCTTAAAAGGCACCAAATGGACCTCGAGGCTCAACAGAACATGGGGCTTTGACATACCCAAGATCCAAAGAGATCCATGCTACAAAAGTGAGGTTCTTGGAGAGAAATTTTTTCATTCTCAATATGGCATGTCAGGACAGACTCCTTTTTAAACAGCACATTTTTGTTTAGTTTTAATAAGCATAGATTTTAATTCAAGCCTATTGCAGTATGATCCTTAGGGCTGCACAGCTACATTAAGGCTTTAATTTTAACAACCTTTTCTCCTCCCAAACCCTCTGTCTCCAGTTCTGTAACATGGATGACATTCTAGGCTAGTATCAACTTCTTTCAGCTCCATTTATCACTTCTAGCTATCTGCTGGGTGTATTATTTCTCCTGAAACAAACAAAAAATATTTAGCCTAAATAAATGCAACTGTTCTAAGCACAGCTGTTTCTTGCTACCTTCTAAGATTTTAGGTGGAAAAACTTCAAGTTCTGAAAGTAGTGCAGTAGTGTGATTTGGAGCTCTAGAATTAAACCTACTTTGTTTATTTTGCAGTTATACAAAAAATTGGAATATAAAGAAAAATATAAAGATTTATTTTTTATATATTGGATATATTTATATATATTTTATATATACTAGACTATAAGGAGAAAAAATAACAATGCAATTGTCATAGGCCCACATTAAATCAGTAAGGGTAGCAACTAATTTAATAAATCATTCTTCTTAACAACTATAATAATCTCATTAGTCTCAAAGAAAAGCTGTAATAGAAAGAGATCAGAATGCCATTAGCCTGGTGAATTTCTGACACATTTCAGACTATAATGCTGAAATACAAAATGGACATATTTGGGATATTTCCTAAGGAACTGTTCTAGCTTAAATGCAGAAGTTAGCAGAAACGGAAGCAGCAGATTGGTATGTCACTAATGTTTATTTACATCCTACTTCTTCCTGTACTTACAGATAAAAACTATCTGCCCTGTAACTCACTGGCTCTCCTGTCTTAAAAGCATATTTAAAGTTAAAGCAAATTCAAAGTCAGAACAAACAAATAAAACAAGAATTGTAGCACGATACACTCATTTACTCTCAGGTTCCCAAGACTGCAAACAAGTCCACTTTGTTTCAGGAAACAAAAAGATTCTTGAATTCGCCTTGTTACTGCATCTGGTAAAGAATTTTCTAAAAAAC
Organism: Hylia prasina; assembly: GCA_013397195.1. Classification (NCBI taxonomy): domain Eukaryota; kingdom Metazoa; phylum Chordata; class Aves; order Passeriformes; family Sylviidae; genus Hylia; species Hylia prasina. The sequence goes on from VYXD01006830.1 coordinate 4,543,881, forward strand.
CTCAACATTTCTAGCTGAGAAGAAAACGTGCTACCATGAACAAAATTGTTTTCTCCCTTCCCACAGGAAATTAAGAAAAAGAAGTTTTCCCATAACTAAAAGGTTTTGCTAGCTTTTGATCAAGTGACCATAAGTTTAAATTTATTTCCACTGTATATTTTGTTGTCTCTTTCCACCAACTGTTTCTACTTCTTCAATATCCTATTAAACCAGACTATTAGACCTTAATGTGATAAGAATGGATTATGAGATTCCTCTTAGGCAGGATCCTGCCAGTATCAATCGTTCCATGGACAATCTGCAAAGGTCAAAAAGATGGCATTATGCTTTTCTTCCCCTCTCCTTTTCTTCTCCACAGAACCAAGTGTAAGGAGCCCCAGAACCCTTGTGAAATAATGCACAAAGACATACAGCAAAGTCTACAAATCAGGTTAGGCTTTCTGAGCATGCAGAGACATCCATACCAGCATTTGTTATCCAGTTTCTGAGGTGAGAAGTTCAAAACAAACTGAAGGTTTAACCCCCAGCAGGCTTTGCAATTGAGTAATAGAGGGAAATTGCCTGGCTAAAGTAGGTGGGAATATTATAACTATTCCTAGCCTGGTTTGCAGCTCCTAGTATGATGGCTAAGAGGACTTAGCTCTCTGCTGCTTTATTTCACAAGGGATTATTGTGCTTTACTCTACCTGAGCCCATTCAAGCTACAAAACCAGCTGTAGGTACAACTGTGACAACAGCTCCTCCTCTCAACCACCCTGAAAAGGAACCCTCAAAACTCAGCTAAGCATGGATTTGTGCACTGAGTCTCTCTATTGCCTGAAAAGTCCAGGAAACATTCCACAGAAAAATAGAACACGGATGTTTTTACACTATTTCTCTACTATAGGGAATGTTTAGGTGTTACTTCAGTGATGGAAGGCATTGCAGAACATTAACACCAGGATGGGTTATCACATACTTCCTGATCAGTGCTTTTATCTCTGGAAAATCAAAAACAGATTTAACATAAAAAGCTGCCCAGAAAAAGATTTGCATTATTTCCTTCCACTCAATTAGAATGACAAGAATTTCCACTTACTGTTTCTTCCCTAAACATCTGACAGCAACCACATCTACTAATTTAAAATCAATCTGCAAGATCTGGTTTGGTTATTTTTGTATGGCTACCCTGTAATGGATGATGACTGGATAAGGAAAAGCAATGAACACAAAGCTGAAAGGATATTTCCTATAGAGAAAAACATTTCAACTGAGGAACAAGAGTTCCACAATTAAATTTAATTCCACATTAAATCTCATTGGATAAATATATATGGAAACATACTACGCTTTTATTTGATAACACACTTAAATGATCAAGGAGGGATAATTAGCATGACTTGTACACTCATCTGAGAAACAAAAGCACCCAAACAAAACCCCCCCACCATCTAACACATCTTCCCAGTTTCCCCGTCCCACTGCCCAAAATACACAGCTAAAATTTTGGACTTTCCCTTAAAGCACATATATAATATCCCTCTATCTATATATCTATATATTTAATATATATAATCTCTGATATAGTCTGCAAATACATTTGCCAGTTAAGGAAGTATCACCTTTATGAACAACATGAACCTCACTGACAGTAACATGCAACAAAAAAAATCAAAATCTTATTTCTCTTAGACTGCATAAAGAAATATTAGGCTTCAGTAAGCTGGAGACAAAAATAAGATTCTTTACATAATCAATGTCAAATTAGTACCATTTACAAAACTGAAATCTATAAAAAACTTTTTTTTTTTT